>JARHVA010003868.1:7500-135000 GCA_037957365.1 Torreya grandis | reverse complement strand
AAGTGTTTACAATATGTTTCAAAAAGTTATTATACACATACATATTCTATTTCACTCTTACACATCAAGAAGAATAATTTTCTTATATACAAGCCTAATGATCATATGATAATATAGTCAACCATTCACCTTATTCCTTTAATATTGATCATAAAATTAGATTTAATACCTTATTTTCATATTTTTTTGGATACAATTAAATCACATGTTATTTTTAGAAAACACCTTATAGCCTTATTTATCCATTAGGACTCATGAAGACGTAATTTCATTAGGTCTATATAGTAATGTGTATACCATGTTCCCTTGGAATACCTTTCACCTCCATAGATGACAATATAATTTAAAATAAAATTTGAAAGGACCACATATAACATCCTATAATTTATACAATACATTTTATATCCAACCACTTCATGAAAACACTACTTGTAGTTTACTGTCATATTAGGTCTATGAACACTCACTAACTGTCTAATCTCTCTCATGCTTGATCACCTTCATGTCTTGCAATCAAGGCATAAAAAGAATATTTATAGGAACTATATGACCATAATATCATATTAAATCACATATAATAATATGAATTAATGACCAATATTGGTCTTGTAGATAAATTTCTTAACTCCATTCCATATGCTTAAATATGCCTATGACTAGCTAACTTGAATAAACTATTTAGTAAATTCTAAGGCTAGAACTTCCTTAGAAAAAATCATGGACATATTAAAGTCTATATCAACCTATTTAATCTATTTTAATTCCTTTATCAATCCAATTTTTGAGAGAAATTATAAAACTCTGATAAACATGCCCTTTTTATATGGTCTTCTCTCTCTTATAACAAGCCAGTACCATCATAAGGTACCTGAAAGAGTCATATACCTATTACAATAGTTTTTATGATAAATTTAATCCATTATGGGATGTTTTAAATCAAATATTGATCATTATGTCTTTATTAGGGTTTTATGAAGGTTTAAGATAGTTTATAGTGTTAGTGGTTGTTCACACCAAACTGCCAACAAAATTCCAAACTAGTGAACATATATTTTACCTAGGACCCTTATCCATCTCAAATGAAAGAATAAAATCACCATAAAATGGATTTAAATTCCAAAAAATGCCTAAAAGTGCTTCTTGGGTTTGAGTACCTCATTTTTTGAGCTTGAAAATGTCTAAAACAATTATTCATTAACTTTTCCTTTAAATCTTGACCTCAAAATTTATGATAAAATGTATCTAAACCTTATAAGGATCTACCCATGATTACATTATATCATTCACCTTGAAAATGGTCATGAAACCTTGATAAGGGAAAATAGTGTTTTGAAGTGCTTTCAGTGCATCATTTGAATGAAGGTCCTGTGTATGTAGGGATTACTAAAAGGCCCTATGAAGGTTCCCTCATACTCTCAACATTATCAACCTACTTCCTATGAACTTTAGGAAGGTCTCCTCCTTCCAAATATCAATAAAAACCCCAATATAGTCTCTACTGCTTGACAGGGTTTTAAGGCTTTTCAAGCACAAGCATATTTCTCTCATTAATGACAAACAACACTTCATCAGATCATTAAGAATAGATTCTATAAATCCTCTTTAACATCAATGAAAATCAAATGCTTAGTAGGTATTTCATAAATTCCTAATATCTCTCTTTGTTAACCTTAATAATCCAACCATCTATTTGATTGTGTGACACTTCAATTAGTAATTAACACCAATAAGTTACTTATAGCTTACCCTTGAAATTAGGTTTAATGGGCTATGGTAATGGAACATCCTCCATAGTTAACACTTTGAAACATTGGTTTGACACTATCTAATGAACAATGGAGTATATTTGGAAGCCTACAATCATTCAAAATATTTAGTATAATTTTTTTTATCTTATTTATTAACATCTAAATTATATTCTTTCTACTTGATATTTATCATTATATGTTTTATTACAGACTATATTAGATAGTGTTCGTATAGGTTATCTATTGTGTGTTTCAACTAAATTAAGCATCTCGACCTCGTTGGTTATGCTCAACTTTAATTTTTTACTTAAAAATTAAATCATCTATCCTTAAGGCCTTTTAATGTTTTTCTACACTATATAACTAGATCAACTAGATCAATCCAATAGACCTTTTTGTTATGATATATTTCAAATTAGATCAACTAACTCAACTTAGTCTATTTATAGATTATTCTATTTTCTTATTTTTCCAAATAGCTTAGCCAAATTGATGTAGTCAATTTATATACTATTTTATTTTATTTATTTTCCAACTAGATCAACAATCTAGACCTAGTTATCTTATAGACTATTTTAGTTACCTACTTATCCAAATAGATCAACCAATTCAACCTAATTAGTTTACAAATTATTTTATTTTTAGATTTTCCAAGTAGATTGAATAGATTGATCTACTAGACCTTTCTGTCATCTTATGTTTCCAACTAGATAGACTAAATCAACTTAGTTTATTTCTAAACTATTATATTTTTCTTCTTTTCCAATAAGCTCCACCAACTTGACCTAGTCAGCTTACATAATGTTCTATTTCAATACTTTTCTAACTAGATCGACTAGCATGACCTAGTCAATTTACAAACTATTCTATTTTCATGATTTTCCAAATAGATCAACCAATTTGACCTAGTCATTTTATAGATTATTTTATTTTCCTATTTTCTAACTAGATCGACTAGCTTGACCTAGTGTATTTCTTTATTTTTTATTATCCTACTAATCCAACTAGATTGACTAACTCAATCTCTTTCATTTTTATGCTTCTATATTTTTATTTCCCTAGTAAGTGTCTAGATAATATTTTCATCATGCAAAATCTACTTGACAAAGATGCACAACAAAAATTAAACTAACATGATGAACCTTACTAATCCTTATAAAGCCTTTAAGATGCATCTACTATATCATGCAATAGATAATCTTGATCTTAGCAATATCCACATTACTACTATATCCACCAACTATGGGACTCCTACATATTCTACTTCTATTAATCCTTTATTCTTACAAATATTAGATGATGAAAGTGGTCTTGATTATTTATATGAAATGATACTCTTCATCAATGAAACCCCTAACGTCAGGGTAAGGATCCCATAGTCATTTATAACCTCATGATTAGGACTCACATTAGAGAACACCATTCACCTTCACCTAGATTTACTATAGGATTTATGGTAAGTCATTATATGACTTCTAATGAATCTTTCTCCTCTACCATGCCTCCCTATAATAACATGACATCATCTTCCCTACTTTATTCATCCTCTGTGCTAGTTATTACTACAAAAATGGTAGGTGTGACCTTTAGTGAGTATACCAAAAATACCCATGCTAATACCCAACACCATATAAATGCTAGTGCATCTCAAGATACTAATGCATTTCAAGCTCTGAATGCCTCACATAATGCTAATGCATCCCATATTGCTTCCACTATTCAAAATACCATTAAAACCAATAAATTTTTATTAAAAACTTAAAATCAAATGGATACTTTTCAAAATAATAGTGACAATAAAATACTGCAAATGCAAAATCAACCAATTCATTTCCAAACTCATCCTTAACCTACTCACTAGGGGGTGTAAAATAATAATTCCCCACCCCACCCCCTTTAGAGATGCAGACGATAACCTTATACCACAACTACCACTCATTAATAAGGCTATTAAACACTTACAAAATAAACCTCTATTTCCTCAAATTATGAACATTTATATAGTTAAATAGTTACCACTATTACTTATAATGGATCGACTAATCTAGACTTAGATTTGAATACTTTAGAAACATATATAAGGATTGGATTAAAATCAACACATTGCCACCACCAATCTAATAGATAAAAACTTTTTAGGTGACATTCTAAATTGGTAAAATCAACTTAAAACTCATTATATCATTAGTTTAGAATAATTAGTCAATGCATGAGTTCAATAATTCTAAACTAATGATCTCCCTAAAAATAATGTACCTCATTTGAACAATTCTAGTTAATTAGAATCTAAAACAACCTAAGTATTCATCAAATGATTGAAAGCCTTATCTAATAAATCTAGTCACAACATGTTTGATGATAATTTATTTCATTTATTTAATAATGATCTTCACTCCAAATTACAATATCATGTGATGACTCTTTCTCCAAAATATTTAGAAGAAGCACTGACCAAGCTAAATATCAAGATTTCCTTATACAACAATTCAATCCTTTAAACCCTCCAATAGGGACCTGAATGCTTATGAAAAAAAAAATTAGACATGAAATCAATGATAGTTTTATGGATACCTATGATTATGTACAAACCATTTAATCTATTACTCCAAGTACTCTCACATAGCCTTTTTTTTCATTACCATATTCTAATAATTCTCATCCTAGTTATGCATTTTCTCAAGTAAATAATGTAGATATCCACAAAGCGATTTCCTTAGAAATTATTCAAAACATCTTCCTTTAACTTTACCATGAGATATTGATCCCCCTCACCCTACCAAAGATTGGTATGATCCACATAATTATTTTTGGTATCATACAAGTTGGGGCCACTCTCATGAAACTTGTTACCAATTAGGAAAATTTATTGTGGACTATCTTCTTAGAACTAATTTTGATCATCAATTGTTAATACATACATGTAAAATAGCTTATGAAACACCATTAATGTTCATGAAAATAAATCTAAGCATGAATCCCTTAACCAAGTAAATGCATATTTAGCTATTTACAAGGAAACCCTTCCTAATCATCAAGCTAATTCTAATTAACCTCCCACTACTAATAATGTCAAAAGTTCTATACATCCTAACATGCACATTGAGAATATTATTAAAATGAATAATATGAGAAGAGTATTTTTCTATATCAATCATTATCCAACTTCCAACTACAATAATTTCCCAAAGTTACATATTTTTTAAGATTTTTACCCATCCTATCCATGAAATTAGGGAAATTAAAACTAATTTCAATATATTCAACAAAATCACAAGTGTCAAATCTAATGATACAATTGTACAATAACTCACATACTATTGATATAACTTATACTACTCCTTTAAGAAAAACACTTCACTCAAAAACCCTAACATATTATATCATTGGTTCTTCTTCCTCTCAAAGACAAGAATCAACTGATGATTCATCCACATCAATTAAGACAACATAATTAGATACAATCAATCAACCCATACTAACAACATAAATTTCAATTCACTTATACTACACCCTCAAAGTATTTACTTTAACACTATGAACATTTATCTAATAAAATTTTAATTGGATATGACAGATGGGATCCTATAATCAACCTTTCACATCTACCAACTCGAATCCCTTTCTTAGAACTCATGAGAACTTATCCTCATTATCATAATTGCCTAATGAAAATTTTATTTGAAATAAACATCCCTCATCCCCCACATGTAGGTTAAAAATCTACTTTGTTGGTTTTTGAAGATAATATCCTTAAAAAATGTGAATAACTGTCCATCCACATTGAAAAAATGGTAGATACTTATCTTTCAATCAAATTCCATCTCTTAAATGATAAACAATTAGATATTAATTCATGTAGATGATCCTCTATTATTAATTAGTGTCCAAATAGGAGATGTCTAAGTTAAATGTGCATTAATTGATGAAGGCTTAGACACTTGTGTGACCTCCATTGACTACATTAAAATGCTTTGATATTATTAATTTAATCTAAAATTCACTCAAATTACATGTCAAGGATATGATATAAGATAAATTCTTTCTTTATGGTGTATTTAGATTCCTAACACACTTTTTCCCATTATGGTGTATGTCAAAGTCATGATATTTAACTTCCCACTTTCTTATAACATTTTACTCAATCAATCTTAGACACACCACATGAGAGTAATAGCCTTGTTAGCATGCCAATGTATTATGTTTCCATATAACATCACAATATACAAGATTCAAGGAGATACCAATCCTTGTAATTTTGAACAATTATAATAAAGAGGTATATTTAAAATACTTACCCTTGAAACTTTACCTAGTATACCATTTCATGAATCACAACATTTTAATTATCCCATCAACTCTAATAGAGGTTACAATGTTCACCTATAATTAATAGGAAACATAACACCTAATATTTTAGATTTAAATGATGTTGAAACAAATGAGACTAATTTAAAAATCAAAATTTACTATCTCTCTCCTCACATAATCGATCAATTACCTCCTTATATACAACCTTGGTCTCATCAGAAACCATTAGATGAAATTCCTATCACTCTAACAAAGACTAAACACTCCATTCACCATGCCTATTTGACCAATAAAATCATCAATTCATGTACTATTGATATTCACTCTCTCAATTATTATGATGTATATTATTTATATGATCCTTTTTAAGCTAGT
Organism: Torreya grandis; assembly: GCA_037957365.1. NCBI lineage: Eukaryota > Viridiplantae > Streptophyta > Pinopsida > Cupressales > Taxaceae > Torreya > Torreya grandis. The sequence continues at coordinate 128,569 of JARHVA010003868.1, read as the reverse complement.
TTTGATCAAGATAAAAATGTAGAGATTCTTAGATATTGCTTTTCTTTATCATATTTTATCAATTCTATTCATGCATTTCCTTCTCCTTCTATAATACCTAATATTATTTATCCTTATTATAATGTTAGGTATAATATGGATCACATACATACTAATCCTCCAATCACTAGTGAGCCTCTTTAGAGTATGAATTTTGACCATGCTATGACAAGAAATTACCAATTTGATAAATACTCTAATCCTTCCATCTTACTTACTCTAGAAATATCAACTACACTACATTGACCCACTTTAAGATCATCTCTTGGTGCATCTTAGAGTAGTCTTGATCCTATTCTAAGTTATCTTCCTATTGATGATGACATACTAACTTTACCTAAACTTGACCCTCTACTGACATGATGGGAAGATTATCCATATTATGATATCCATGGAGTTATCAGTCATTGGGTCATCGATTGTTTTACACATTAGCATCAACAAGAATTAGTCTCTACTTCTACCACATATATCAAACCTTCACATTATTTTACTTAAAATACTTATTAATTTTATGGTACATGCACACATTCTCATAGTCATTACTGACATCATCAATAGTACATTGATACACTTCATCCAAAGAAGGCATGGTCTAAAAACAAGAGCCTACATCCTCCTAATATAATTATAGAATACACCCATAAATATGAAAAATTTCAATTTATTTAAAATTAGTGTAATACACAAAATATAGATAGATATCGAGTACTATAGAAACATTATCATGATTTCTTATGACCTATGCCTTCATCAAGTTAGCCATATACTCCATCTCATTCATAGACAAAGGTGCAACCTTGTTTGTATCCCATATTTATTCATATTTTTGAAGATTTTCAACATAGTTCAAAATAAAATACTTATATTGAGTATCCCTCACAAGAACTACCTCATGAGCATTATTCTTCTTCTAGCATACCAATTTTTCTAGGAGAGACATTGTGTTAGGAAGTCTTTTCATAAATCTTTGAAAATACTGATGAGAATTTGATTAAAATAATAATATAGTTATATAATGATGTATTAGATGATGTTTACCATAAAATTTATTAGCGCTTTTGAATACATCATTGTGTTTCATCACATTATTTATTATAGTTTCACATGATTTAGATTTGATTTATAAGAATTTATTGATTGTATGTTTTGCTTATCATTTAGACATTTTTATGGATTAATTTAATTTATTATTATTATTATTATTATTATTATTTTCGCCCTACTTTTTCTTTAATTTGTTTTTTTTATTGTTGTCATTTACTTGAGTAAGAGAGTTATTATTATGACAAGGTTATAAATCCATGCCCCTTTAATATCCTATCTTTACCATATGATCAATTAACAAACATATTTCTCATTGTATCACTACATACATAGATCTATTTGATCTCCATATTTTCCTTCATTTACCTTCATATTAAGCATGCATATGGTTAGTGTTGTCACATAAGATTTCACCTATTTTGATTTTGTACCTTGTTGTGTAAGTGCCTAATGACACAATGGAAAAACCTCCAAAGACATGGGACCTTGGAAATTTAAAGTTAATCTCTAGAGAATGTCATCTTCCTTTCACTAAATTTGATGTAAACTAATAAAATACTAGTTTTATGGAATTCTTGCTCTTTAGTGCTAATTGGATCCCAAACTAGGGTTTTGACATGAAAATGGGTGAAGAATTGAAAATTACATAAAACTAGAAATATGGTGATTGTACCAAATATTTTTAAAGTGGACCTACATGATTTCTTGATAAACACAATAAATTAGAAAATAGATTGAATTTATTTTTAAACACACTCATAAAAATTTGGAAATCAGAGGCAATATTTTAGCTATTCTTCAAAAAATGGAAAGGATCTTTATTCCAAACAATATTATCAAGAGGGTAAAATACCATAGATGACTTTTCTTAATATTGAAACAAAAGACAAAATTTCCACAAAAAATCAAATAACTTACACAGCACAGAGATTACAAAGACAAAAGAGGCAAAACTTTAACTTATTTCTATCCAAAGGTTACAACTTATAGTAAATACATTCAAAATGAAAAAAAAAAACTAATATCAAAAAGATAAATTGGTCCATGGGGTCTACCCAATTTTATACAAAATATGTCATAGAAGTCATGTAGTTGAAACTTGAACACTTAGTTTAGAAAATCTTGTAGATCTAACAATCTTCATGCAAAATAGGCAAGCTCTTCTATTTTTGTCATCTTAGACTTTTGTAATGGCTATAACATAACATGCATGGTTTGGGCATGATCTTGGTGTAGCGTGGCATGGATAGAATTAAATATCTCCATGTAAGGATTTTCCATTTGATAGTGACTAAAAATAGCTCTTCATGCAAGAAGCAACACCCAAAATAGAATTTGGATTTTTTAAATAAAAGATAACATTGAAAAAAGTTTAAAGTTTTTTTTCATGCAAACCCTAACATGCAAAATCTAAAGTGAGACTTTTACAAAATTCTAAGTCTTTATTAATTTTTAAAAAATAAATAGTGTAATTTACACTTCATGACTTTTCACCCTTTTTAACAATTTACATCTATCAAAAAGAAAGTGCAATTTACACTTGTGCTTTTTACAACTTTCACTAAAAATATAAAGTGTAAAACATGTCTTTCTCTTTCTTAAAAAGAGTTATAAAAATATAGATGTACTTTTATGACTATAACTTAAAATATTTTGAAATTAAATTACAAATGATACTATCATTTGAAAATATTAAAAAAGATAGGAAAAATTAATCAATTTTCTAAACTTCTCCAACTTTCTTATCCTTCACAACCTCTAGCTTCTTTGTCTATGCATCAAAGGCCTTTAATAAGAATAATGTTATAGGCTACATAATCTTCCTTGACATCAAATATTTCTCTTCTAAATGTTCTTATGCCTTACATTTTAGGTCTCATCTAATCAATTGTTTTCTCATACTTGATGAACATGTGGATAGAACATAGGACAAAGACTATGTCCTTTGTATACTCCTCAATTATTGCTTTGAAATTATTCTAAACCTATTCTACCTGAAGGAGATTATTGGAATAAATTAATAATTATTATAACATTTAATTCATCATGTTTTCAATCTCATATAACACATCAATTTCCTTATCATGAGCCTCCTTGGCTCACTTGATAGACTCTGTCAGTACTCTTATTCAGAATTGAGAAGCCCTATGTAGTTCCTCATGATTAGCATCATCCTTCAATATTTGATCAGCAATGAGGGTATTCATATACATTTATTTAATGGCTATTAATTTAGGATAATATAGATTCAAATTCTAAATTTCTCCTTCATAGTTTTTAATATGTTCCTTCAAAATTTCTTTTTTCTCCATGATGACTCCATAATGATCCATCATGGCTAAAAGAATTATATTACCTTTTATTATCAGTTCCTCAAAAATTTCTTTTATATCCCTTCCCATGTGATAAATCTTTCATACATAATCAATTGTATCTTGATCTAGATTGATTAGTTGTACTGCTTGTGATTATTGTGACATTTCACTAGGCTTTATAAAATGGTTTAGTAATTTGGTAAACTAAACTACCTTTATTTCTAGCTCATCCTTGGTGGCTTTATCATGGTAAATTATATTAAAGAGAGAGTTTATACCTATCTTCACATAGTGTTTGAGTCCCTCTCTTGTCTGTCGACCAAGGTTTATATAGGAAACTTGATAATATTCTACCACAAGATTTTCTTTTTATTTGTCTAGTGGGGGAAGTGTAATTTTAGCATATCTCTCTCCCTTATTATCAGGTTATGTCCTTGAGAGGGTCCTAAGAGTGGGTTTTTATTTATTCAACTTTTGACATATAAAATTCCAAAGTATTGGGATTAATCATTATTTTCCATTTTATGCTCATTGATTGTGCTAACCAACCAGGTGTAGCCTTCTGTTGATATGGAACTATCAGAAAAGAATATATAATTAATGTTACTAAAATATATGATACTATTACCAATGGATAATCCTATAAAGATGATACCATTAGTTACTTAGGAGGTGATTCTAAAGATACACTCTTATCAGTGGTTTACAAATCAACATTTACACCAAGTGTTTGAGTCAATCCAACCTCTATTGATAGTATAGTTGAAATAATGGAAATGGGGGAGTGGAAGAAATGAAATAAATTATACCTATTGGTGGATTAGAGGATAGAATAGACACAATGGTTGTGAATTTTAGAGCTTATGTAAGGGTGGAAGCCAAAGCACTAAATGTGTCAATTAATTGTGTAGGACCACTCAAAGTTGGTGAGGTAAAAATAATGGGTTGAGATGAAGGGTAGATAGAACTTATCCTAAGGGTTGGGGTAGCCTATGAAACTATAGTCAAGATAAATAAATTTTATGCAATGTATTTTTGGGTGGTGTTTGGAATTAATGGTGATTAAATGGAAATAATTGTAAATGGAATGGAAAGTGGGACTGGATTAAATGGGGAAGGTGAAGTGGGGGGGAATGGAAAGTGGAGGGAAAATTTAAATTTACACTATAGGGGGACCCTGAGTGTCTAATTTTATTATTTATGTTGATTTAACTTGGATTATTAGCAAGGGTTGAATGATAGGTAAAGTGGATATGAGTAGACGGGTTTACACTAGAGGAGGAGGAGCTAAAACTTGTGGAACAATGGGGACTTGAGAGAATTGAGGAGTAGAAACATCAAGTGGAGGTGATAAAAACACTTGTATAATATGTGTAGGAGAAGGGGGAGTAGTGGAAATATGAGTCAAAGATATGGGATTTAAAGCTATGGAACCTTATGTTTCTACTGCTATGTCTTCTACTAAAAGGTTAATAGGTTAATTTTTAACTTCTCCCTATCTACTGGATTCCCCTTTTCTTGCCTTTATCTTTGTATTCTTATTTTTAATAGGTTTCTTTGAAGGTTCTCTGGGGCCTTCATATGATGAAGCAATACCTTCTACCTTGAGCTTCAAAATTTTATCCTTAACCCATATCATCTCTCTTGTAATTTGTACTCCTTTGTTCCTTAGCCAATTCATAGTTTTATTCATCACTGGGGTTATTCTATCAAATAGTGAGAGGGATTCAAGATCTGACCACCTTATTAGTGGTAGAGGTTTATCAATAATTTATGTGAAGTAGATGGGATCTACTCTAGATTTTTCATCCACCAAGTCATCAGGGACTAGTGCTAGATCGTAGTCCTTTATTTGTTATAGGGACATCCTAGAATAGTCCCTCATTCTGACCATTTATTCATCATCATAGTTTTCCCTTAAATCCTCATAATATGGCAAATGTTCATATTCTACCAATTCTAGTGCATTAGTCACCTTACCATATGGATCAAAGTAAGGTCTAGAATCTATAGTCCTCAATGGTACTTGGCATATCTCTACCTCTGTATTTCTAGCCTTCAAAAGAGATTGACATGTGTAATGAAAAATATAAATAGGGAAACATATCCCTACCTTATGTCTATCTAAAATGAGTTTGTGCATATCCAAAATTTTCCTAACCAACTCTAAAACTGCCGATTTATCGCTTACATACTAGGGAAGTGTGTAGGGGAAACTATTAAACTTGGCTACCTTGATGTAGGATTAGGTGGGGAACTAAATGAATAAGGAAACCCATTTGGTAATTTCATCTTTTACTTCTTGGGAGAACCTTATTTTCCCAAGATTTTTGATCAATTATGATGATAATATAAATGAAAGCATCATTAACTCTCTTGAATTATTGTCTATTATCATGTAATGTGTGATTAGGGTAGTAGTTATAGACTCTAGTTATTTCTTCAGGAACTATATTTAGGCCTATGAACAATCTTCTTTTGGCCAAGGTATAGACAATATATGATGTCATATAAAAATTATTAGTTACTTTCACCTCTACCAACTAGTTGTGGAAAGAATCAACTTATTAATTGAGCATAATGTATCTACTATTTGTTCTCTCTGATGATCTAGATATATTGGTACATCCATTATTGATAACAATTGAAATAAAGATTACTATTGACTCTATGTAATAATGTTATAATATCTCCCACCTCCTCTTTGAAATTAGATCTATAAATAGTCTTGGGAAATTTGGTGAAGAAATACTTGGGAGTCTTGAACTATTATTTGTTGATATTCTTTTGGAATTCATCTTTTTTATTATCATAGAAATGTGTTGATGTCTCTAGAGTTATATCCAAATAACTCTCATACTTAAGAATGGCAAACATAGTGTTGATGAATTTAGGATATATATATCTAGAATCTTCACTCCCTTCTTAGTGAAGACTTATATTCTATTAGGGTCATAATGTATGGCCATTATGAGGATTAACTCAAGGCTCTAAATAGATAGAGGAAAGGATATAACTTGTGGTAAACTAGAGTCATAGAAACTCTAGATCTAGTCACTTTTGAAATCTTAATCTATCCTAGCCCAGAAATCTCCTAGGTTAATGTGACCTAAATTTGTATCTATTATTTCCCCCATATTGGACTCTAAATAAGAAGTCACTTTGGGGCCCTTAGATTTGAACTTCATTTCCTTGGGAAGTATGGAAACTAAAGTTCCTACTTTTGAGAATTAAATTATGAGAGTTTGTGGAACCTACAGGTGCATGGAGCACTTGTATTCTCCAGTGAAACCTAGAGGTGATTGAAGCACATTCAATGTTCATGGTGTTTGAGGGTAGTTAGGTTTGCCATGGAAATGGGGCATCCTTGAGTTAGGTCCACTCTCCATGGTGCATTGGGATTTGATAGGGGTTGAGGGTGTTTGAGGCATGTTAGATCTCTAGTGGAAGTGGAAGGTGCTTGGAGTAGGTTCACTCTCCATGGAAAGGTTGCTCTTGGTGGGAAGCGAGACTCGATGTACACTTTGAATGTTGAAAATGTGCAATGTGCACATCAAGTTCTACATTCCATGGGAAGAGATTTGGTGGGTTGGTGGAAGTTAGACCTAATTGAAGTAGGTCCACTCTCTATGGATGATATGGTAGACTTTGGTGGAAGGTATAACCCATGGGGCACTTTGCATGTTTAGAATGTGTAAAGTGCACTCAAGGTTTTATGTCCTATGATATTATGAATTTGTAAGTATTGGTAGAATGTGGAGATCATGGTGTTATTTGCACATTTGTAAACATGAAATATGCACCTAAAGTTCTAAGTCTTATAGAAAGGGGGTATTAAAGGTTTTGTGGGATTTAGAGCCTATTATTCACATTGCACATTGTGAAAACATGCAAACTGCATGCCAAGTTCTAGATTTCATTAGATTGGGTACATGGTGGGATCTAGAGCTTGCCATGTATTTTTCATGTTTGAGAATGTACAAAGTACATGGTGAGTTATATATTTTATGGTTTTTTATTTTTGTTCTTTACAAGGTCTAGAACCCATGAAATAATTTGCACAAGTGCAAATTGTGTCTAGAGTTCTAGATTATGCAAGGTAAAGGGAAAGATGGGGTTTTAGAGGATTTAAGGTTTTTTTAAAAAAACCAAATGGGGTATCCCTTAGGGTGTTAAATGTAATGATATTTTTGGGACAAAATTTTCAATATGTTTTGGTGACCTCTATAGGATGATTTCCTACTAATCATTTCTAGTCTAGTAGCCTTCTAAGGCATTAAGAATGTAGTCAACTTGCTCTAACAAAAATTTAACCTAGGAAATAATAAACTAGGATCTACCAAGACACAAAAAAAATAGATAAATAAAATAGGGAAAAATAACCTAAAGAAACAACTCCTAATGAGTTTAACCTATGCACAAGCACTTATTAAAAACACAACCCTATTATTTACAAAGTTTAATATTTTTAGAACAATTTCCTTACCTCAAAAGAAATCTTTGAGGTATATCCCATTAACTAGGATTGGTAGTATGATCCATCAAGTTTAGATAGATGGAATGTGTTGGCTCATTTGCATTGACTGATGATAAATAGACCACTCTATATTGCATCAAATTTGGTATGCTTACTTGGTTTTACCTTATCTACATCCCACTTGAGGACCATGTCTCCTTCATTGAAGCTTATTGTAGTTTCCTTTTTATTAAAAGTCTTATTGATTTGTACCTAATTTGCTTCCAAGACTTTCATTGATTGATGCCTAATTTCTTCAAGTTTCATGAGTTTAGCTAACCTTACCATCAATTCATCACTGTTAATTAGGTCTAATTGGTGATTGAGCTCTAAATATGAAAGTTTAAATGATAGTGTTACTCATGCTTATCTTCCATATACTATCATGAAAGGTGAATTACTGATGGATTTTTTTGGTGTAATTTTATCAGCCCATAATTCTAATTTAAGTTTTGTATGCCACATTCTCTAGTTGTCTTCCATAGTTCATTTGATAATTCTAATCATGTTCTTGTTGGTGAATCATCTAGGCCATTACCCTAAGGCTAATAATTTGAAAAAGTGATCAGGTAAATATTATTATTGACATCCCATTCACTAACCTAAGTGCACTAAATTCCTTAGCATTATCTGATATTATGGTGTGAGGAACACCAAACCTTGAAACTATACTATCCATAAATTTAGGAATAGATGTTTTAGTGGCATATTTTAGAGAAACCACTTTAGTCAATCATGTGAAATAATCCATTGATGTGAGTACCCATTTATGACCCATACTTGATTGTGATTTTTCATGCTAATGAAATCCAATCCCCATTATGCAAATGGTTGATCTGCTTGAATTAGTCTGAGAGGAAGTGAAGCTAGTCTTTGCTTACCAACAAAGAACACTTTTCATAATTTATTACTCATTGATGGTCATTATTGAATAATTAAATATAATAACAGCCTCCTTTCATTACCTTTATGTCCATATTACTTGTATAAAAATATCCTCTTGATGATCCATCATGAAATTGATCAAGCACTTTAAGAACTTGTTCGTGATCAATACATATTAACATGAATCCATTCATATCCTTCCAAAATAAAATTCCATCACTAAGGACATAAGGAATTTATTGGAGTCAAAAATACCTTTTCTTTGACTAATATAAGTCATAGGGTTATTTTCTAGTCTACAAGAAATGATTCATGTCTTGAATACAACTATTGAAAGAAGGTGGATTGTCTCACTGAGGTGTATTTTGAGTATACACTATGTTAGATACTATTTTATAGTCTTGATGTCAATAACCAATTGTTCACATAATCCTTTTCTTTTTAAAAACTTAGTAATAGTGATATCCACATCATACTCCATGACTTTGGTGATCCATCCTACTCTTTTTGCATTTATTTCCCTGCTCAACATAAATTATTTGATGCTCTGATGACTCACCATTAATTGTACCTTATTTTTGGAGAGCATATTAATAAATTTCTTGAGTGATCTTATTGTCTCATATACCTACTTCTTTACAAAACTATAATTCTCTTCATAATCTTTCAAATATTGGATGAAGAAAGATATCGGTTGCTCCAAATTTTCTTGATTGTGCTAAGTCAAAATTGTTGAGATACTTCCTTCCTATCCAAATGCATATAAGATAAAATCCTTCTCATAGTTTAGATTAAATAGGGTATGGTATTGGGAGATATACTATTTAATGGCTTTAAATATTTCTTTTCCCTCCTACATCCAACTAAAAAGAGTTCCCTTCTTTAACATTAGAGTAAGAGGTTGGGGTTTCACCAAAAAGGTAAAATTTGGTATAAATATTCTCATGAAGTTGATATTCCCAAGGAATATTTAGAGGAAATTTTTATGACTCAATAGTGATAATATAGATATGGATATAACTCATTTAGGGTTTATCATAAGACCTTTATTTGACACTATGTGTCCCAGTGTATTCCCCTCATGTACTACGAAGACATACTTCTTTAGGTTAAGGGAAACCCCAAATTCTATGCATATTTAGAAAATATTTCTTAGGTGGTCTAGATGTGCACCAACATGCTTTGAGTAGACTTTAATATCATTTAGATTACTAAAATTATGTCATTTATCAGACCCTTGAATACCATATCCATGGCTCTCTAAAAATTCATGCCTACATTTTTTAGACCAAATGGCATCTTCTAGTATGTGTATGTGTCGTATTTGGTGGTGAAGGTGGTTTTAAATTGATATGATTCCTATACAAATATTTGATTGTAAATTGAATAACCATCTAGAAGAGAGAATCTTTTAGATTCTAATACCCTCCATAGAATTTATTCTATAAGGGGAATAAGATAGTAGTCTTTAAATGATGTTTTTTTTAGGTCTCTAATTTCCACACACTAATAGATTTCACCATTTTTCTTTCTAACAGGGACCACATTTACTACACATTATGAGTGTTTAATCAAAAATATTACATTAGCCTCTATCAACTTAAAGATCTAATTTTTCATTAGGGTTTTAATCTAGGGATTCATGGTTCTTTGTCTTTACCTAAAAGGTTTTGTATTTATGTTGTGCTAAAATTGGATCAAATCCTCTTATATCATGAGAAATCCAAGTAAATTTATCATCAAAATCTTCACATAATTTAACAAAATCATGCTTCTCTAAAACATTACATACATTGCCTATCTTGAGAGACTTACTTTCTGAGATGGTGATAGGTTCACAATATTTTTCATTAATGTTAATGTTCTTCTTCTCACCTTTTATCTAGTCATATAAATTAAATATGTTTACTAGTGTAACAAAACACATAGGAAACTTGTTCATTTTCAACTATATATTCTGATCACTATATTGGTCTCATATCTTTGGCTAGTTCCTCTCTAAGAACTCAGCCTCTTCTCTAAATATTTTTTACAATTTTCTTATCATCATCAAAGACTTACTAATTAGTTACATTATCGAGGATAGAAGGATTTACGATCAACTACACATGCTGACTATTCTTCTTCTTTATTTTGACTAGTTGGTTATACTAAGACCCCATTGAGGCCATGAAATTAGCATATTTATTATGTGCCCTTGGTATCAGTTGAATATTCAAAGTGGTGAAGTCTTATAATAGGTCTCAAACCCTATGTTTGTAAGACATTAACAAATTGTTTTTAGTTACACTTTTTGATCTAACTTGGTGAACGATGAGCTCACTATCACCAAATATCTATAAAAACTTGATTATTCTATCTTTGGTCAATTGGAGGCCTCTAATTGAGTATTAATATTTAGTTACATTGTTATTACAACTAAATTATAGTCTAAATGAGTAGAAGTAGCTCTCCTTCTATGGGGAAATCAATATAATTCCTGTACCTACACTATTTTTGCTTCTTGATCCATCAAATAATAACTTTGATTGGTTTGACTAAATTTGGGATAATTACATCTTTCTCATGAATGTAATATGTCCCTAATCTTGTTTCTTATACATAGCCATAAGGATCAAATTGCAAGGATGATCCCCATTCATCAGAATGAGTGTCTAAAAGTTATTCTATAGGTGTTGCATTCTCTTGATTCATTTCTTCCTCTTCTTGATCTTGAAGTGTATAATTCATCTCTATAAGAGGAATAAGATTGTATGGCTCAATATGATATTTTGTGATTGGCTCAGCACTTATTATTACTCTAGTTCCATATCTCATTCTAAGTATCATGTGAGACCAATCTGTAGATAGATATCCTCCCATCTTTGTAGTGAATTCTGTTAAAAGATCGATGGCAAAGTAGGGGGAAGATCTATGACTAAAATATCTTGAGTAATTGATAGGATTGGGAAAGAATGAATATTAAGGTTCAATCCCTTTATGGTTCATACTATTTGGATAATAGTCCAATCTAGTTTCACTACTCCCTTATTAATAGGTGCGTATTTTATTCCCAAAGTATCAGCTATTTTCTTAGGCATTACTAAACTCTTGGCCCCTAAATCTACCATGCAATTCTGTACTAAGTGCTTCCATATTATAAGTGAAATATAGAAGGGGGGATAATTAACATTTCTATATATTTTATTATCATCTTGAGGCTAACATAGATTTATTATAGGTGTAGGCCCCTAAGTTAAAACCTTTTTTGAGATATAGAAATTCTTAAGAGCCTCTTGTAATAAGTCCATTTGTGTTGGTATAGATAGGGATTCCCAATTAGTGATATTCAAATTAGTCTTATTCATTTGATTAACTATGTTAAAAGGGATATCACCAACCTTTGTTGGTACTTTTGTAGGGGTTGCATCATCTTTTACAAGATTTGGAGTGGGCACCTTTGCTTTCAATTGATTTGTATGTACGAAGTGTGGCCTTTGCATTATGTTTATCTTTAATGGTTCTATTACAACTTTAAAAGTTGAAGCTTGGTCTACCTAGGGGGCTTGATTAGCTTATATTTCTCTTTACTTAGAACATGTATTAGCTATTACAGGACCTCTAGCATTGAAAAATGCCTCATCTTAGTTTATCCTATTGAAATCATCCTCCTAGTAGTTTAGAAGAGTTCATTCACTTTGAGTAGGTTCTTATGTGTTTGATTGTTGGGAAGTAGATTCTTCTTATTGTCCTTGCATGCTTACTATGCCTTGTACCATCAAAGATTTAGAGATTACACCATTAGGGCAAGTATTCTAATTATGGGGCTGATTGCAAGGATAAAACCACTTATACTCTTAGGCCAAATTACTTTGAACAAGGATAATATCTTTGGAAGCTCCTTCTCTAGTAAATCATGGGTGTTTGGAGGTTTTGACTATGAATTTTATCCTTATTGTTGGTTATTTCCTTGATGTGGCTACCTAATCCCTTGGTATGCAGGGTTAGATAAAGGAAAAGGTTTATAGTTTTGGGCTTGATTCCATTCATCACCACTAATTAATTTCCAAAAATCTTAATTAATGACTTTACCTCATATAGATCATCTAAAGGTTTAGGAGTTAAATCAGGGGCCTTACTCATAGTGGGAATTAGAACAAGCACAAGTAGGAGAATAGGGGCTATTTCTTGGAATAGAGGAATTGGTGGCCTTATTGCAATTTTATCAACTTGTATTAAATAATTTTTTCCCTTACTACAATATCATAAGCTATAGAAAGTGTGATGCCACCCATTGACTGAATCATTGCTGCTATATCACTATTGAGGGATTTCAGGTAATATAAGAAATCATTATTTATAGTGGGTTTAACCAAGATTGGGATTCTATTTTAGGTATTCTAGAAATGGTAATTAAAGTTAGTCATTTACTCATGAGGATCTTATTGAATAGTAGTTAACTTTTTAACCAAGGAAATTTGGTCATTCTTGTCCTCAAAATGGGTGCACATTATAGTGACTAACTTATCCCAAACTCAGATTGAGGTGAGAGCAAAGCCTTTGTACCATTGTGAAGACTTCCCCTTGAAAGAGTAGACTAGGACCCTGATTGTAACATTGTCTTGGAATACATTATGGATTGAATATAGGTTAGAAAAATCTTGTATGTATTTTAGAGCAGTGGTAGAGGTTTCACCAGTAAAATATGGTAGGATTTTTAAGGTTGAGACTATTATATCATGATGTTGGGCCAAAATAAGTGGATTTATTGTATTAAAAGCTATGCAATTTTGATTTCTAGCCATTGTAAGAGGTATAACACTGATAGGAGTTACCAAAGGGAATGGGAATAAAACTATAGGATATACCTTAGGCTGAGGGGTGACTGCTTTTGATATTTTTTAGAAGGAAATGAAAATTCTAAAAAATCAGCCCTTTTACCTTTGGTAGATGATCTTGTCTATTTGTTTGGCATGCATCACCTTAAAATTATGAGTCTATAATCTAGTGGAGTTTCTAGGTGATTTGATATTTTCATGAAACTCATACAATACTTGTTAATAATAGCATTGATCTCTATGTAATTTTGGGTCCCATCAAGCATGCCAAAAATTGTTATCACATAGGATTGCACCTATCTTTATTTTTTAAATTATTTTTCAAGTGCATAATGACATAATTTAAAAATCTCTAAAGTTGTGGGACCTTGGTAATTTGAGGTTAATCTTCAAAAAAGGCTGACTTCCTTTCACTAAACCTAATGCAAACTGATAAAATACTAGTTTTATGGAAATCTCACTTATTAGTGCTTGTTGGATCCTAAACTAGGGTTTTAATAGGAAAAGGGGTGAGAAATTAAAAATAATAAAAATATGGTGATTACACCAAATATTTTTAACGTGTATCTAGATGCTTGCTTGACAAACACAATAGAGTAGAAAATAAATTGAAATTATTTCTAAACATAGACTCATGTAAATTTGGAAATCATAGGCAATATTTTAGCTATTCTTTAGAAAAGGGAAAAGGATATTTATTACAAACAATATTATCAAGAGTGAAAAATACCACATATGACTTTTATTGAGACTTAAAAAAAGACAAAGCTTCCACATAAAATCAAATAACTTTCACAACATAGAGATTTCAAAGACAATAAAGGTAAAACTTCAACTTTATTTCTCTCCAAAGGTTATAGCTTGTAGTAAATACATTCAAAATGCATAAAATATAAATAAAATCAAAAATATAAATTAAGACATAGGGTCTGCCCACTTTTATACAAAATATGTGATAGAAGACATGTAGTTGTTGAAAATTGAACACTTAGTTTAGAGAATCATGTAGATCTAAAAATCTTCATGCAAATAGAGGCAAACTCTTCTATTTATGGCATCTTAGACTTTTGGAATGGATGGAACATATCATGTATGGGTTGGGCATGATTATGGGTGTATCATGGCATGGATGGAACTAAACATCTCCATACAAGGATTCTCCATCTAATAGTGACTGAAAATAGATTTCCATGCAAAAAGCAGTGCCCAAAATAGAACTTGGATTTTCTAAATAAAAAATAACAGTTAAATAAATTTCAAGTTTATTTTCATGCAAAACTTAATTTTTAAAATCTAAAAAGAGACTTTTAATTTTTTTTAATTATTTATCACTTTTACAAAAATAAACTATGCAATTTACACTTCATGATTTTGCACCCTTTTTAACAATTTACATCTATCAAAAAGAAAATGCAATTTGCATTTGTGTTTTTTGAAACTTTCACTAAAAAATATTAAGTGTAAAACATGTCTTTATCTTTCTCAAAAAAAATTATAAAATATAGATGCACTTTTATGACTACAACTTAAAATATTTTGGAATGAAATTACAAATGATAATAACATTTGAAAATATTAAAAAAAAAGAGGAAAAATTAATCAATTTTATAAACTTCTTTAGCTTTCTTATCCTTCACAAATTGTATCTTCTCTTTATATGCATCAAAGGACATGAATATTTCTAATATTTTCTCTACATTTGGCCCATAAGAATAGATGTTGGAGATTACACAATCTACGTAGACATCTAATAGTTCTCCTCTAAAATTTCTTATGTCTTACATTTCAATTCTGATCTGATTAATTACTTTCTCATACTTGATAAACCTATGAATGGAACTCAGGATAATGACCATGTCCTTTTTAGACTCCTCAACTATTTCTTTGAAATTGTTTTGAACCTATTCTACATAAAGGAGATTGTTGGCATCATCTAATGGTCGACATGACATTAAATTTATCATGTCATCAATCTTGTTTAACACATCAATTACCTTATCATGAGCCCCCTTATATTACCTAGAAGACTTTGTCACAACTCTTATCCAAAATTTAATATCCTTGTGTAGTTCTTCATGCTCAACATCATCCTTTAATATTTTATTAGTAGTGAGGGTATTCATATCAATTGATTTTATGGATCTTAATTTAGATTAATATAGATTCAAAGTCTAAAATTCTCCTTCATAGCTATTAATCTATTCCTTCACACTTTCTTTTATCTTCATGATGAGTTTATAATGCTCCATCATGGCTACAAAAATTATATTACCTTTTATGATTAGTTCCTTAGACCATTCTTTTATAGCCCCTCTAATGTGATCAATCTCTTGTAAAAAATTAATAGTAGTTTGATCTAAACTAATTGGTTGTATTACTTGTAGTTGTTATGACATTTAGCTAGGCTTTATAAACTAGTTTAATGCTTTGATCTACTGATGTACCATTCTTATTAGCTCATCCTTGGTAGATTTATCATGGTCAATTATCTAGAAGAGAGAGTTGATATCTATCTGTACATCATGCTTGAGTCCCTCTCTTATCTCCCAACTAAGGTGTATATGAGAAACTTAATAATCTTCCACCACAAGATCCTCCTTTGATTTTTTGGTAGGGGAACTATAGTCTCAACATATCTCTCTCCCTTATTATCATTGAATGTCCTTGTGATGGTCCTAGGAGTGGGTTTAGATTTCTTCTTGACTTTTGACATGTTGAAGTCTAAAATTTTAGGATCAATCATTATTCTCCATTTCTTGCTCACTGATTATGATAACCACTAGGAGTAGCCTTCTATTAATTTGGAACTATAACCAAATAATTTATAGCTAATGTTATTTCAATAGCTGATATGATGAACAAGAGAGACTCTTGGGAAGATGATACAATTGGTTGCTCAAGAAGTGCTTGTGAAGATCCACTCTTATTAGTGGTTCTCAAATCAACATTCACACCAAATTTTTGAGTCACTCCAACCTCTACTGATAGTATAGTTGAAATACTGAAAAAAGGGGGAGTGGAGGTAATGAAAGTAGTTGTGCCTATCAGAGGAGTAGAGGATGGAATAGAAATAGGGGATGTGAATTTTAGAACTAGTAGAAGGGTGGAAGCTAAAGCACTAAATGTGTTAATTAAGTGTTTAGGACAACTCATAGTTGGTGAGGTGAAAATAGTGGGTTGAGATGAAGGGGAGACAATACTTCTCCCAAGGTTTGGGTAGCCTATGGAACTATAGTCAAGATAACTAATTCTAAGGCAATGTACTATTGGGTGGTGTTGGGAATTAATGGTAATGAAAAGGAAGAAATTGTAAATGGAATGGAAATCAAGAGTGGATAAAATGGGGAAGGTGAAGTGGGGGAAGGGAAAGTGAAGTGGAAACTTGAATTTTCTTTATAGGGGGACCCTGAGTGTCTATTTGACTTATTTGTGTTAATTTAGCCTAGCTTATTAGCATGGGTGGAATGGTAGGTGAAGTGTAAATGAGTGGAGGGGTTGACACTGAAGGTGCAGGATCTGAAATCTATGGAATAGTGAGGACCTAAGAGACTTGAGGAGTAGAAACAATTGGTAGAGGTGATGAAACCTCTTTTATAATATGTGTAGGAGAAGGGGGAGTAGTGAAATGGGATTCATAAATATGGGATATGTGGGTGTGGATCCCTATGCTACTATTGATGTGTCTTCCACTAAAAGGTCAATAGGTTCGTTTGCATCTTATCCATGTCTACTAGATTCCTCTTTTCTTTCCTTTGTTTTTATCTTCTTATTTTTCTTTGGTTCCTCTAAAGATTCCCTAAGGCCCTCCTCTGATAAAGCAATACCTTATACCTTGAGGTTAAAAATTTTCTCCTTAACCCCTATTATCTCTCTTGTAATTTACACTCATTTTCTCCTTAGCCAATTGATAAATCTATTGATTACTGGGGCTATTCTATCAAATAGTGAGAGGGATTTAAGAACTAACCATCTTATTGGTAGTGGAGGTCTAGTAATGATTTGTGTGAGGTAGATGCGATCTAATTTAAAATTTTCATCCACCAAGTCATTAGAGACTAGTGCCATATCATAGTATTTTATTTATTGAAGGGACATCCTAGAATAGTCCCTCATTTTAACCATTTCTTCATCATCACAGTCTTCTTAGAAATCCTCATAATCTAGGAATTTTTCATATGTTTCCAATTCTAGTGTAGTAGTGACCTTACCATATGGATCAAAGTAAGGTATAGACTCTAGAGTCCTCAATATAACTTTTCACATTTTTTCCTTTGTAGTTATAGCCTTCAAAAAAGATTGGCATGTGTAATGGCCAATAAAAATAGGGAAATGTATCCCTACCATTGTGTATCCAAAAGTTACCTAACCAACTCTAACAATGCCCATTTGTCACTTACATATTGGGGAAGTGTGTATGGGAAACTACTAAACCCATATTCCTTGATGTAGGAGTTAGTGGAAAATTGTATGAAGAAGGAACCCCATTTGGTAATCTAATCCTTTGTTGCTTGGGAGAACCTTATTTTTCCAAGCTCTTAATCAAGCATGATGATGATGATGATGATGATGATATATAAATGAAAGAATCATTAACTCTCCTAAATTATTGTGTACTAGCCTGTAATGTGATATTAGGGTAGTAATTATAGACTTTGGTTATTTCTTCAAAAACTATATTTTGTCTTAAGAACAATCTTCCTTTAGCCAAGATATAAATAATGTATGATGTCATATAAAACTTATTGGTTATTTACACCTCTACCAACTAGTTGTGAACGTAACCACTAATTAATTGAGCCTAGTGTATCTATTATTTGTTCTCTCTAATGATCCAGATATATGAGTACATCTAGACCTGATAACACTTGGCATCAATATTTCTAGTGACTTTGTGTAGCAATGTTATAATATATCTCCTACCTACTCTATGAAATCAGATCCATACATAGTCTTGGGCAATCTGGTCGAGGAATTCTTGGGATTATTGAGCCACTATTTATTGATAATCTTTTGACATCCATATTTATTCTCCTCAAACAACTATTTTGATGTCTCTAGAGTTATCTACTTGCTTTTTTTTATCACTTATTTCATCTCTTACATGCTTACCAAATTGATTTAGTGTGTTTTAAATTATCGTTACTGAAATCCATTTATTTAAGTTTTACATGTGAAATGACCCCCAATTGTTTTAAATGTCCCTCCTTTTAGAGTTCACAGTAGAAAAGAAATGTTTTATAATCTAAATATTGTTTTTGCATAAATTAATTCCATGTTTACACGTATGAAACCCTTAGCCAAGGTAATTACCCCTAGAATATTCTATAGGGAAGATTATTTCCCTACAAATATCCTGATGCAATTTAGTGTTTATCGATATGCAACACATATTGATATATCTGGGATTGCATGGTAGCAAACATCTTCTTAATAAGACCACCTAGTTATCCTTATCCTACCTAAGTGTTAAAAATCCATGAAAACTAGTATAGGATATGTCAGTCAACTTTCCTTTCTTCAATTTTAGGATGGCTAAGTTAGTCACTCATTTTATCAATGTTAGCCAAATAGGTATCTAACTAGTTCAAGTATGATTCTAGTTTTGAATAGATTTTAGTGTGTATATTATGCCTATGCAATTCAAAAATTTGATACATATGAATTATTTAAATGGTACTATGCATGTTTATATCATTGTACCATGATATATGATTGTCTATTAATCATACCTCATTCCTTCACTTGAAAAATAATTGAGGTTTAAACCCCTCAATTTCTATTTTTCATCAAAACATTATTGCTTATGAGTAGATTGGATATTCTTAACTTATGGTGGAATAAAAAGCATGAAAACAAAGAAACTAATAGAAATAAAGACTGAATGCTACTGCAATCAAGAAAATCTGATCTTCTTTATTCTTGTTTTTCTGTCCATTACAATGTTGTGTCCAAAGGGTCTTTAAATAGAATGTAAAAGCAAACATAACTAAAAATAAACTAATTATTTAACTGCAGCTAACTAAGTCTAAACTAATCCTCTAACTATTTGAAAGAACTAACTATTAACTTCTTAGCATGTATGATGTGGATGAGGCGTGCATGAGAGGGAGGCTAAATGATTCCTAACTGTTAGTTAACTATTGTGCATGCATGAAAAGGAGGGAGGTGCAACAGTCAGTTGAGTTGTGGATGGAGAAATTATTAACATTTATCTAGTATTATTTATGTGTCACTTGGTCATACTTATCAAATTATCAATTCAAGCCACTTCAATAAAAATAAATCCATGATACATAAACTTCTGAATTTTGTTCCTTTACAAATACTAACATTGTTTTGTACTTTAAAAAACATCGTCATGTCATAAGCAAAATAATATCATCAAATTAACTATGTATTTGCTTGTTGAAATGTGTATGCAATGAAAATAATTCTCTATCATTGTATCACACTATGCATGTTTATACTCAAATTTGAGTATGCATTTGTTGTGTATAGAAAATATGAATTTAGAGTTGGAGAAACAACTAATATTAACCTTAATCTATATGAATGACATTTTTGATGGCATATTGAAACTAATATGTAGATAATTTTACCATTAAAGGAGTGATGACACACTCAGGTCATTATGACAAAATATGACCAATGTTTTTTTAACTATCATGTTTAGATCCATTAAAACTAAGAATTTAGACAAGAGTTCACTTTGCTGAAAATGAATTATAACTTTTTCCAATAAGTGAATATTCTAACATCCTTGATAATAATTCAATTTGGCTTATTACCAGTGCTCATAAATCTAAAATTAAAACATAACTTGAAAGCAATACTTCCTTTCTACTTTGTTACTCATCTCATTTATTTAGGCAATAAAAATGTTTCAAGTTAATATCATTTATGTAAATAAATAAATATACATGTCAATTATGATGGATAAATTATTTATATAAGAATTGGAATAATCATTGGAAGTTAGAACTTGATGTTATATTAGCCTTTTAAAGTAAATACACATGTAGGTGGTTGTTTATAATAAAAAAGTAAGATGAATGAATGTATTTTCAGCCATGTGAATGAAGATATAAATTCATTGTACCATAGTATAATGCTAAGTAATGACTAAGAAAAATAAATTTTTAGTAAATTATAGATTTCTACCTGAAATGTAAGGAAGATATACTTATTTGAATCACTTTAAGAGCCAAGGAAAGCTGAAATAAATATTAAACTCGGCCATGCATTTCCTATAGGGTATAAATCATTATTTTTTGTAACTTAATCAAATGAAATAAAATGTAATATTACATCTGAAGTTCATATTTCAATCTAATATCAAATAGAATACTAAACATATGAGACAACATAAAACTTATTGAAACTAAATTACTAACCTATACCTAAAAATAAATCTTTTTGAAAATAATTTAGTGGCTGAAATAAAAATTCTAACTAAGATGAAATCAAGTAAATAAAATATGTAAGAGTAATAAATAAATATAAGTAAAAATTAAATGCATTGAAATTAATTTATATGATAATCCTTTAACTGAAAGTGATTATTCCAACAAGTACCTTTAAACAAATCATTTACAAAGTATATTTCATCAATAATGTATTAAAATCACAATTTACAATAATAACCAGTTAATCACAAACATTTATCCTTCTTCCTCAACCCATTCCCTATCAACTTGTCTTATGAACCCCACAATTGGTGGCCCTTACCACCATCAACCATCAGCTAGGAGGTGAAGTCTAGATTTTTGAACTTTATCAATGTAGGCCAGACATAAAGGGAATGAAACAATTAATTTGTAGTAGTATAATAGTAAGAAATTTCACATTGAAACTTCAACACAGTTACTCATAATAACCTTAGCATCCTATTTTTCATTTGAAGGATTCTAAAATTTAAATTTTTAATTTAAGTGACCTCATACACCTTCATCATTTGTTCTAGGTGAACCATAATAATAAAAAGAAACATAAACTAGTTTCAATAAGGTATAGTCATAAAAGATAAATCATCCGTTGAGGTTTTATTACATCTATTCATTATCAACTAATATGTTAATTTAATCACCTACAAAAGTGACAAGTTTAAATCAGTTGGTCATGAATAAATAAATTTTAATCCTCTATATAATAGTTAAATTATTTTTCCATAAAAAATAATGTATTTAGTGAAAGCGTGGTTCTAAAAATCCACATACATTAACATGATTTTATTTTTTAAAAACCCATAAAATTTTGTATAAAATTTTCCAATATAAGCTTCCAAAAAATGACAAAATATGAACAATAGTTTAAAACCATAAAAATAGATAAAAGAAAGACAATTTTTTGGACAAGAATGGTTTCCAAAACCCTAAACATCAAAAAAAATTGTTTAACAAAAACCCACAAAATTTTTGCAAAATTTTGCTAGCATAATGATCTAAAATTATAATCTACAAACCCAAAAATCTAGGTAGTAGATAAAATCATAAAATGGCTAAATAAAATGGAAATGTTTTGGCTCATGAGTCAAGCTAGGACACCATTTTATAGTAAGGAATGAAAAAATACTGGTGTTTAACCCTAGGTCACCATATTTTAGTAAGGTAAAATAAATAAAAAATAGAAGTGAATAAAGAAAACCATGGATTTTTTAGCAAGGTTTCAGCTAATTTTTTTTTTAAAACTCCCAAATCTAAAAATTAAAATTTCTTCAAAATCCATGGCAATGATAGTAGATATTTTTTATAAGATAGTGTCTCTATAAACCCTTGCAAGTTCATCAATAAGTCATTTGATTTTCTTATGAACATACAAGTAATTTTTTTAATTACTTACCTATTAGAGGTATAATCACTAAGAGGTGGGGGGGGGTGTAAATTAGTGAGCCCAAATAATCCAACTTTAAATTCTAATCTTTGTAAACAATTAATCAATTATGATAAGAATTCATGAAGCATACACAACATTCACATCAATGAGCAATAGAGACAATGTAATATCAATCACATAACACATGATATACATGGGAAACCCTCTTAGGGGAGAAAATCCACTAGAACCTACAATTAGACTATTGTCTTATAAAAATAAGATTTAATTTAGACCAGTTGTAACTAATCAAGGAACTTTAATACCTATTTAGTGAGACTCCACTCCCACAATGTGTTATTATACTTGTTTAGCTGAGTTGTAACAATAACCAGACCTTTTAACAAGATTCACCTTACAATAAGTCTATAACAACCTTAGATGTTGAGATACCACAAAAACACCTATGAGAAAATCCACCTTTGAACTAATGTCAATAACACATGATGATAGATCTCTACTAATCACACTTCACCTCTGCTCACACTCAAACAAAAATCTCTCTATTCTTCTAATAGAATTATGACCAATAGGTCATACAAATAGTCCTCAATATATTCTTATATTCAACTCATCCTTAGGTCACTCTACCCTTACTTCACTCCCCAAAACACACACAAGTCTCTCTCAATTCCGTCCTCAATATCTCATTCAAAGTCTAGAACTCATGATCTTTGGTTCCACTATTTATTGAGCAATCTTGATAATCACTACCTTGGCCAACCATTAGACATGCCTTAGCCCTTAAGGCATCTTACACATGAATACATGGCTCAATAAAATCTTCATAGGTTTACCATAACATCTATGGGTCACCCTTAAGGAACAACACCTTTTAATAAGGCCCTTATAGTCCTTCTAGGTCTCATGTAAACTTGTTCATTTCTTTAGCACTCCCTTGAGAAAAAAAGAACACATAACCACTATCAAATACATGGGTCCACTCTTTATTTCCCTTAAGACATCCTAAAATGATCACAATCAACTAATTTCACCTTTGTGTATGCTCAAACAACTCAAACACTGACCTAGTGCACACAATTATCATGAATGAAAACACAATCAACTTCTTAAGAATTATTCATATTCAAGATAGATTTATCATACCTCTAAAATCCACATATATAATCATCATGGAGTTTACAACATGCTCCAATATCTAATTCATCAAGAGACATCAAACTAAAAATAATACAAGCTCAAATATCCTTCTTATGTCACTTGTAGAATAAGCAGGAACATGTAGTCAACTTTGAGGCTCAATATCTTTGATTTTTCTCACTTCTAGATCTTCAAATTAGGTTCATTAGATGTGTCATGGAGTCCTCTACCAATTTTTTTTACTATAGGATTAAATTCATCTTCTATCAAAAGATATGGTCCAAAAAGTAGACACTAGTTATTTCATTTCCAAATTCAACTATTCAAATGCAAACGGTCATAGTTAACCTTTGAAAAAAATGTTCGAATATCTTGGACTCTTAGCTCAGGATCAATCTTGCATCATCGATCTTATCTAAAATTTAATGCATAGAATTCCAAACTCAAATATTAAACCACATTCACTTCGACCTCATCTCGTGTCTTCTAAAAAACTTTGACTCAACCCACTACATCAATATTTGTGGATCAACTAGGACTTAAATGATCAACACTCACCATTTGATCAAATTTACAAATGCCCAATTTTTGTTGGATCATTATCTTGTACCTTTGATAAGTCATTAAACATCATGTATTCACATCTCATTACTTCCTAACTCCTTGGAGAAAATGCACTCCATCGATCTTTCTCAAGCTTTAAAACTTTCAAAAATGACTATGGGGACCCTTTTAATATGCCTAAGTATCCATTTTTGATCTTCAATAAATACTTTTGTGCTTATAAACATGATATCAAATTTGGACCAGATGATCTCTTTCCATAAGATAATCTAACCATGTGATATAATATTCCTCATATTGTTGCATGTGTAAGAAATAACAACATTAAGATGCCTTATCAAAATATTATGTCACAAAGATAACTATGTCCAAACCTACCCGAGAGGCCAACTTTGATAATTCATAACTTTTATCATGCTTCGGCATATGAACCCAAATTTAGTGAAAATTATCTATGCTCAAAACTGAACAAACCCATATGATCAATTTATCTTGACACCTTCACACATTCAAGATATAACATCATCAAAATGCTCACTAGGCTCTTTTTGCCTCACTGTAAAATTAGGTATGGGAAAACACAATCAAACTACCTAGGAGCCCAACTTTGCATATACATATATTTTAACATGCTACATTGCATGATCTAAAAATTAGCACAAATAAATTAGGAAAAAAAATGAATAAACCCATATGATCATTTTGTCCTCACACCTCCATGTGTGTGAATGTTGACCTTATTAACATGCTTACTTAGCTCTTTCTGGTCATATAGCAAATTTGGCTAAGTATGGGAAGATAATGAATTTTGATTGAGAAGCCAAGTTTTCACCCTCATAAATTTGACTAAACTTTAATGTATGACTTGAGATCTAGTACATATCAACTAAAGACTACTATGATCAAAACAATATGACAAAATCCCATTAACTCCATCCCATGTGGCAATGGTGACATTATCAAACTACCTACTTAGATTTTCTACCACTAGACCCAAAGTGTCTAAATGAAAAATTTTCATCAACCAAATGAATTCTACTTATTCACATAAGATTTCAATGCAAAGATAACATCTTAGGGACCTCTTACACATATTTCAATCACCATACTCAACCCTAATCCTCTCCAACCATGTCAATACTAAAGATCAACCAAACCACCTTCAAGCATACAACAACAGACACATACACTTTGTCATTGTCACATAGACTATCAAAGAACTTCATCCACTCAATAAGACACCTCCATGACACCACCATGACATCAAAATGACAACTCTCTAACAATCTCCCCCTTTATCATTGATGTTAACACCAATCAATATAGCCATTTATAGCTCACCTTCTCTCTCTTCAAAGAACTTCCCACAATAGTAACTTTCTCCTTAATAGTAACTTTCTCCCCCTTTAACACAATGATAAAGTGGTCACACACTAATCATGAGGACTTTAAGAGACTATCAAAAAGGAAAGGACAATATTTTAAAGATGATATAAACTCTCCCTTACTTTGATCATACATATGCTTGTCGTAACAACCTCCTCTTGCTCCATGCTAACACTCTATTCAATCAAGCATTTTAAACAATGAATAAAAACAAAAAAATAATTGAAATATGATATAACTTACCAAAAACATTTAAGATGGACTCCCCCTAAGATTTTTGATTAATTTTACCTTCTGAACATCTTTAGATCTCCTCACACCATGAAGAACCACCAGGCAGGCTTATTACCCTTCTTTCTCAAGACACTTCCATGACCACCAACTCTACATCTACACTATACAAAATAGAAAACATGCATTGAACCAACTTGAGAACATACATTCTAACCCTATACTATAGGTCCTTCACAAACCTAGGGAACAAGTATTATGAATATGTTGTTCCCCCTTAACCAAAGACCTTCTATTGATTCATAGAGAAAGAAATGACACCCAAGCTCTATCTTAGATACTTAAAAGTAGCTTTTAACCATGGTTTGGTCATAATATATACAAGCTTCTCTTTTGAATGCACATGTTCTAACATGACACATTGATTAATCACTTGTTCTCTTAAGAAATGATATCTAATAGGAATGTTTTGAGTTTTTGAGTGCATAACAAGATTCTTTAAGATATTAATAGCACTAGTATTGTCACAAAAAAATAGGACAAGGTCCATTTTGTCTTACCTTGTAATCCTCCAAAGTTTATTTCATCCACATGACTTATGTGCAATAAGAGGTAGTTGTTATATACTTAGATTATGTTATTTATAGAAACACTGAGGTATGCTTCTTGCTTAGCCAAAACACCAAATATTCTCCCATGAAGAAGACCCCACCATTGGTACTCCTCCTATCATCCACACATCCTACCTAATCAACATTAGTATATGATTTTAAAGAGAATTCTTTACTCTTAGGATACCATAAACCATAGTCTATGGTGCCTTCAAGATATCTCAAGATCCTTTTGCATTCTTCCAAGTGAGATTTTCTAGGATTAGCTTAAAACATTCATATAAGACCTATTGTTTGCATGATTTCAGGCTTAGATATAGTAGAGTATAAAAAACTTCCAATCACGGATCTATAAAAAGTTTGATCAACTTTTGGTGAGTCATCTAGTTTACTTAACTTGCATCTTGTGATTGTTGGAGTTCCCATTGGCTTACACTCCATCATGTCAAACTTCTTTAGCATATCCTTGATGTATTTATCTTGATAAATGAAAATTATTACATCATGTTGATTAATCTATAATCCTAAGAAGTAAGAAATTTCTCCCAACATTGACATTTCAAACTCAGTCTTCATAATATCTACAAAATCTCTACTCATTTTATCATTATTAGATCTAAATACTATGTCATTAACATATACAACAACTATTAATTGATGATTACCTATTGTCTTAATGTATAGATTACTATCAACTACACCCATTTTAAAACCTTGACTCAAAATATACTTATTTTCCCTGTCATACCAAGCTCTAGGAGCTTGTTGAAGACCATATAGAGTCTTCTAAAATTTAAACACAAAATATTTATTACTTGAAATTAAGTATCCTTCAGGTAACTCAATGTATACTTCTTCCAAGTTGCCATTCAAGAATGCAGATTTCACATCCATTTGATATACCTTAAAACCTTTGAAACATGCATAAGATAAAAATAGTCTAATTACTTCCATCCTTGCCACAAGAGAGAATTTTTCATTAAAATATATTCCTTCAACCTAAGCATATCCTTTACACACCAATCTAGCTTTGTTTCTTGTGACTTCTCCCTTCTCATTCATCTTTTTTTTGAAAAAACATTTGGTAACTACCACATTTTTATCTTTTGGTCTAGGAACTAAGTCCCATGTTCTATTCCTTTCTATTTGATTAGTTTCTTCATCCATAGAATCATTCCAAATTTCATCTTTGCTAGCTTCCATAAAAATTCTAGGTTCATTCATGGATAATAGAGCTAAGTCTTGTTGATTTTGATTGATCAACGTTCTCCTTCTAGTCTAAAACCTTACACCAACATTTCCAATAATCTAAGAGATTGGATGATCTTTCTAAATTCTTCTAGATGGAGCTTTAGTATCTTTTCTTTCTTCATCTTCTTCATCTTTAGCATATGTTTGAATAGATAAATTATCATTATATAAAATATCATTCTAAGTTGAGTCACTTACCTAAAATTTTGGCTTCTTGACTCTACTTGTCTCATCTACTCTTACATTGAAAATTTCAACTATCTTTTGAAGTCTCTTATTGAAGCATTTATAAGTAGTACTGATAGAAGAATATCCTAATAATATGCCCTCATCAGATCTTGAATCAAATTTTCCAAGATTATCTACATCTCTTTTGATGAAGTACCTACTCCTAAACACTCTAAAATATTTAACATTAACCACTCTATTCCTCCATAACTCATAAGGGGTCTTATGACCATTTAATTTGATTTAACATCTATTTAGTATGTACACAAAAGTATTGGTTGCCTCTTCCTAATATCCATTTGATATTTTTTTCATTTTGAAGCATGGTTCTACCCATCTCAACCATATTCTTATTCTTCCTTCCAACCACACTATTTTATTATGGTGTTCTAGCAGTAGAGTATTATCTTCTTATCCCATGTTCATCATATAAATAATCAAAATTATAAGACCAAAATTCACTTCCTTTATTTGATCTCACACATTTGATTTTTGAATCTTTATCATTTTCCACAAGAGCTTTAAATGCCAAAAATTTTGCAAAATCTTTTGATTTTTATTTAAGAAAGAATATCCAAGTCATCATAGTAAAAAATCATCAATGAGAAGCATGAAGTAACTATTAACATGAATACTTTGATTTCTCATACGGCCACATAGATCAATGTAGATCAACTTCAATGGCTCTATAGTGGATAATTCCTAGTTTTTTTAATCTTCTCTTGGTTTGCTTCTTATGAATACATGCCTTGCAAAGATAATGAGGAATCTTAGAAATCTTGGGCATATGCTTATCAACACCTTTGTACTGATCTTTACTATATTATCAAAATTTATATGTCCAAGCCTTTTATGCCAAAGCCATCTTTATTCTAAATGACTCATGAAACACTACTCCTTCTATGATTCATGAAATGCATACATGTTGTTATTTGTTTTATGAATCTTTGTTATTAATTTGTTAGAGTTTCCATTTCTTACTTCACATACATCATCATGAAAAGTTAAAACATTTCATTGCTTACAGATTTGGCTTACACTTAAAAGATTATGTTTCAAGCCTTCTACATATAAGACATTCTCAGTCTTCATATGAACATTATCCAAACTTACATTACCTTTGCCATCTATGTTACCAGACTTGTTGTCACCAAATATAATTTCACCTGGGTTGGTCTTCTTTAGAGAGATAAACTTGTTTATGTCTCCTATCATATGATTTGAGCATCCACTATCTATGAACTATCTCTTGTTCTCATCTTCTTAAGTGTACAAAGATGCTTAAACAAATGACTCTTCCTTTTATGATTTTCTTGGATTTTGCTTCTTTTCTTCTTTAGACTTGGTCTCCTTAAACCTTTTGATAGTGTCAATGACCTGTATATCCTTTTTCCAAAAGGCTCTATTGTAGTTCTTGGTTGTGTGACCTTGTTGGTTATAATTGTAACATATGATACCCCTTTTTATCTCTATAGAGAGAGCATAATATATCTATGACCAAATTGATTACAGGAGAAGGTATACGCATTGAAGACTTTGTTCATGTTTGATAATCTTTTCTATTGATAATTACCTCTCAATGGATTCTAATTCTTATCATTTTGATGGAGATGAATTCCTTTTTCCTTGAATAAGAACACATTTGAGTAAGTTAAAACTTTATTTTCACATTGTTTTATCCTATTCTTGATGATACTCCTAGATTTTGCACTACATTAAATTTTAATAAAGCAAAAACTAGATTGTCTTGAAGCCAAGCCATAACCCTTTTGTCAACCATTGTACCTTTGATCACATTCAAGTTGTTAAGACTTTTCCAAAGGATTGGATCTGATACCAATTATTAGAGGCACAATCACTGAGAGGGGGTAAATTAGTGAGCCCAAATAATCCAACCTTAAATTTTTATCTTTGCAAACACTTAATCAGTTATGACAAGCATTCATAATGCATACACAAAATTCACATCAATGAGTAATAGAGATAATTCAATATCAATCACATAACACATAACATACGTGGGAAACCCTCCTAGGGGAGAAACCCCATTAGAACCTACAACTAGACTACTATCCTAAAAAAATAGGATCCAATTTAGACCAATTACAACTGATCAAGGAACTAAAATCCCTATTTAGTGAGACTCCAATTCCACAAGGTACTACTACACTTGTCTAGTTGAGCTACAACAACAACTAGACCTTTTATCAAGATTCACCTTAAAAAGAGGATATAACCACCTTATATGTTGAGCTACCACAACAAAACTTATGAATAAAGCTACCTTTAAATTGATGTCAACAACACTTGATGATGGACCTCTACTAATCACACTTCACTCTTCCTCACACTCAAACAACAAGCTCTCTATTCTACCAAGATAATAATAATTAATAGGTCATATAAATAGTCCTGAATCTATTCTACTCTTAAACTCATCCTTAGGGTACTCTACCCTTCCTTCACTCCCTAACATACACACAAGTCTCTCTCAATTTGCTTCTTAGTATCTCTTTCAAAGTCTAGAACCCATGATATTTATTTCAATTATTTATAGAGTAATCTTGATAATCACTACCTTGGTTATCCATTAGACATGTCTTAGCCCTTAAGGTATCTTACACACAAATACATAGATCAATACAATCATCATATGTTGGCCATTGAATATATGGGTTAACCTTAAAGAACTACACCTTTTAATAAGGCCCTTGTAGTCCTTATAGGTCTCATGTCAACCCATTCACTCTTTTATCACTACCTCAAGAAAAATAAGAACACATGACCACTATTAAACACAGTCAACTCCTCTCACCTTTTCATATGCTCAGACAACTCAAACACTGACCTGGTACACATAGTCACCATGAACAAACATATAGTCAACTTCTTAAGAATTGTTCATACTCAAGATCGATTAATCATACCTCTAAAATCCAAATAGAGCATCCTCATTAAGTCTAAAACATTATCCAATATCTAATTTTTCATGAGGTATTGAAACTGAAATAATACAAGCTTGAATATCCCTCTCAGGTCACTTGTATAATAAGCACAAATACACATTCAAATTTTAGGCTCAATTTCTTTGATTGTACTCATTTTTATATCTTCAAATTAGGTTCATTATATGTGTCATGGAGTTCTATACCACTTTTATTTTTAATACATGAGTAAATTCATCTTCTATCTAAAGATATGGGCCAAAAACTAGATACTAGTTATTTCATTCACAAATTCAAATATTCAAATGCAAAAGGTCATAGTTAACCTTTGAACAAAATGCTTGAATCTCATGGACTTTCAACTTAGAATCAATATCATACCATTGATCCTATCTAATATTTAATGCATATATAATGAAATTCAAATGTTAAACCATAGTCACTTTGACTCAACATGCTTTTTTGATCTCTACAAATCAACTAGGACTTAAACAATCAACGCTCACCATTCAATCAACTATACGAATGACCACTTACCATTGGATCATTATCTTATAACTTACTCAATCCTTAAACATCATGCACCTATCCACATATCATTACTTCTTAAATCCTTGGAGCAAATGTGGTCCATTGATCTTGCTTGAGATTTAACACTTTCAATAATGACTAAGTATAGGGACCCTTTTAATATGCCTGAGTAGCTATTTTTGATCCTCAATAAATAATTCTACACTTACTCACTTGATCTCAAATTTGGACTAGATGATCTCTTTCCATAGTATAATCTAGCCATATGACATAATACTCTTGGAACTCTCACATGTGTGAGATATAACTGTATTAAACTACCTTCTCAAAATCTTTTGTCAAAGAGCCAACTATGTCAAAACCTACCTAAAAAGATAACTTTGAGCATTCATAGCTTTTTCCATGCTTAAGTGTATAATCTAAAATTTAGTGAAAATTATTTATACTCAAAAATAAATAAACACATATGATCATTTTATCTTGAAACTTTCACACATGCAAGATATAACATCATCAAAATGCTCACTAGGCTCTTTCTACCTCACTGTAAAATTAGCTAAGGGAAAACATAGTCAAACTGATTGGGAGCCCAAATTTTCATATGTATATATTTTGATGCACTAAATCACATGATCTAAAAATTATTTAAAATAAATTAAGCACAAAAATAAACAAATCTATATGATCATTTTGTCCTGATACCTCCATGTGTGTGAATGATGTCCTCATCAACATGCTTACTCAACTCTTTCTAGACATTTTCCAAACTTGGCTAAGTATGGGAAAATAATGAATTTTAATTGAGAATCCAACCTTTCACCCTCATAACTTTCACTGTGTTATCATAATTATGTATTTACCTTGGGTTATTGACTGAGGTCATAAGTCTATGGTTAGTTGCCTTAACCACTTGGGTTAAGAGGTTAGTTTATTTAATGGGCTTAACTATTTTCATGCTAGCTAATGTTGATTATTTTACCCACCTTTTTCACATGTTTTTTAGGTGGCTCATTTATTTTCCTATTTAATCAGCCTTCTTGTATTGTTTAGCTATGGAATGTATGCTGTAAATACAATCTGGTTTTTTCTCACTCTCTATGTTTTATCTAATATGGTATTTAGAGCCCATCGTTTGTAAAGCCTAAGTGAAGGTCTGTGAAATCCAGATATTTTAGTATCTTTCTAAGGAGGATATTCATGCACCTAGTGGAGAGCCAAAGGAGAGAATTTTTTTTAAGCTCAATTTGAAGTCCAAAAAATTGCTCGGGAGGATCAAAATAAGATCAAAAAAAGGTTAGAAGTAGTTTTAGGTATTTTAAAGCCTCTATTTACTTTTTTATATGTAGATCATATGGCCTAGGTGCCATATAATTCAAGGAGAGGTTGAAAAATTCAAATATTGATCATTTTTAGTGAAATAAGAGTCTAAACTATGAATTAATCCATAACTTAAACAGTGGTACAGATGGTTTGTGATTTGGCTAAGAAATGGGCTCATAATTTAGGCTTAAAGTTTCATAGGTAGGCCAATTTTCTGATTGACTAAATATTTTCATGAAAATTTTAACCTAAAGTTTTATTATTTTAATTATTTTGAATTTTTTAATTCAAATAAATCAAAACTTTAGCCAATACGGGTTATTGGTGACCTACCGCTAATTAATAATCACATAATTGTCTAGGAAGTTAATTTCACAATTTTATGGGTTTTCTATTTGGATGTGGATGAAGAATTTTTTTTTTAAATTGGATTTTTAGGTTTCTCAATTTAATTATTTTAGTGGTATAACATTTGAGATCTTACAAATGGTATTGAGTTTGTTGCTAAAAATTAGTACAGATGTTCAATGTCAATACAAAATTAGTGTGTAGAAGGAATTTTTATAAAAGTCATTATACTTTTTCTAATTTAAAAGTTTTTGTAAAAAAATATGTCAAAAGGATAGTATTCAACACTTATTACTACCAGATTCTCAGAGTTTGACTAGAAAGAACTTTAGTTTTTGGAGTCACAAGGTTTTGATGATATGTGGATATTGAAACCTTGATAAAATAGTGATCGATAAAGATCAAAGGCCTACCACTGGTTTTGATGACTATGATAAACATCATTATGAGGCTCTTATGTTGTTAAAACTATTGGTAGATGATAATATAATCTTAGAATTTATAATGCAACCATTGCATCGATTTTGTGGACTAGTCTTACTTCTAAATACCAGGCTTCTGAAGCTAGTAGGGTATTGTATTTGAAAAATTTGTTGTTTTATACTAGGTGTGGGAAGGTGGCTTCATTTATAAGTTTTTGTTGTTGACCAAGGACATTAGTGATCAGTTGAAGGCTATGTAGAAGCCTATTTATGAGCAATATTTGATTGTTCTGGTTATATAGAATCTTCCACCTTCATTTGAGTCAGTTGTGGAATCCTTACACATGATTACTAAGACACATACTTTGGACTTTAACAAATTGTCCACATTTCTATTATAGAAGGAGAGATGATAGGAGAATACAATGTTGTTTACATCTACTTATATGGAGAGTGAATTCTTCATCAAGGGAAAGGATAAGTAGTTTGGTAAAACTACTAATTCTCCAATATAAACTTTAGAAGTAAGTGGTTCTAATAAGAGATGTAAAAGGAAATGTTTTTATTATAAGAAACCTAGTCACCTTAAGAAAGATTGTAGGAAAATACAATAGGATATGGCTAACCCTAGAAATAAATCTCATCATGTAAATGTCACTAAAGGTGAAGGTAAGGAATCATCTCCTAATTTTGCTTTCATAGATTTTAGTGATAATTCTATGGTGTATCAAGCTTGGTACTTTAATTCAGGGGCATCTTGCCATTATACATGGCATAAGGGTAGGTATGTGGATTTTGTTGAAAATGATAGCAATAATGAATTTGTATCTTTGGGAGATGGTATGACTCATTTTATGAAAAGATATGGTAATGTTTAGATCAATTTTAATGGTGAAGTTTTGTATACATTTAAGAAGTTAGGTATGTGCCTAATATGAACAAAAATTTAATTTTAATTAGTGAGATCACTTCAAAATCTAATTTTGTTGTAAATTTTCAAGGATAATAATTTTTAGTCACAACCATAAATAACAAGATTATTATTGTTAAGATTGGTGAGAAAGGCTTGTTTAAGCTTGTAGATCCACAAAGGGCAAAGTAAAGTGTACTTTCAGTGGTTGATAGCACAAGTTCACTATTACATGAAAGGTATGGACATTTGATTTTATATTAGACTACATTGAGCAAGACTAATATGGTTAAGTGGATTCCTTTTATTCAGGATAGTCATCATGTATTTATTGTATGTTAGTTGGGGAAGTAAGACATTCATTTGATGTTGGTAAAGCTTCAAAATCTAAGGGAGTATTGGATATGGTAAATGCAAATTTGCATGGTCTAATGCAGACACCTACCCCTTCTAGAGACCATTAGTTTATATTGCTAGTTGATTATTTCTCTAGGAAAAAGTGGGTATAGTTTATAGTGAAGAAATTTGAATATTTTTCTAGCTTCCTTACTTGGAAATATATGGTTGAAAAATAGGTAAGAAGGTCAGTGAATTATCTTAGAATGGATAATGGGGGTGAGTTAATCTCAAAATATTTCAATTATTTTTGTTCCATTGAAGGCATACATATACAATATACCACCCCTTACACTTTGTAGCAAAAAAAAGTTGTGGAAAGGCAAAATAGGATGGTGATGGACATGGCTCAATGTATGGTCCAAAGTAAAAATGTCCCATATAGAAATTGGGTAGAAATAGTGAATATGATAGTGTATATCCTCAATAGAAGTCCTACAAAATCATTAGATAATATGACTCCAAAGGAGGCTTGGTTAGGTCAAACTCTAGATGTAAGTGCTTTTTGAATTTTTGGTTGTGTATCTTTTGTAGTTAATCCTAGTCAAAAGAGAAGTAACTTGGATATAAAAAGCAAATCATACATGTTTGTTGGGTATAGTGAGCAGTCAAAGGCTTATAGATTATTTAATGTTTTTAATAATAAATTTTTGGTAAATAGAGATGTCATAGTAAATGAACATATTCCATACTTCACAAAAACTGCTACAATTTTAGATATTGAGTCCTTGTTTTCTTCTAATGATTCTATTATAATTTATGGTATGAAGGCTGAGCAAGATTCTAGTTCATCAGTGGAATCACATTCTAAGGAGGAAATTGATGTGGGTAATTATGACATTCCAAAAGAACAACCAAAGAAGCCAAAGTGGTATTCTTCTACTATGAAAGCACTAAAGGAGGGAGACATACCATAGAGTGTGGAAGGAAGAAGATTGAGATCAGTAAAGCAGTTTGGTAATAGAGGTGAGAATTACAATTTTTCTCTAACAACTATTATTTCACATGTATTTAAGCCTAATTATTTTTTAGAGGTTAAAGGGAAGTATGAGTGGGAATTAACCATGAAATTGGAATATGATTCTTTGATGAAAAATAAGACTTGGGATATCATGGAGCTACCACCAAGAAAGAAATGTATTGGTTGTAAATGGATTTACAAGGTAAAATGCAAAGCAAATGGTTCCCTAGACAAAAACAAAGCTAGACTTGATACAAAAGGTTACACATGATATGAAAGTGTTGATTATGAGGATAATTTTTCTCCTATTATAAATATGGTAACCTATCATTTGATTTTTGTTATTGCTATTTATTTTGGATGACAAGTGCACCAAATGGATGTCAAGAGTGGTTTCTTAAATGGAGATCTGGAGGAAGAAGTCTACATGGTTTAGCCATAGGGTTTTTAGGTTCGTGGTAAGGAAAATATTATTTTTGGGTTGATCAAGTCCTTGTATGAGCTTAAACAAGCTACTTGATTTTGGTATATGAAGATAGATACATACCTTAGGGAGTCTAGTCTCAAAAGGTGTAACTCTGAACCAACTCTCTATGTAAAGGTGTCTAGTGATGATATCTTGATTCTCATTATATATTGTATAAACCCTAAATTGGTCAAGAAACCACACACATCATGTATTTTCATAGTCCTTTCATAAGAAACTCCAATTGGAGAATATGAGCTTTGTCCACATTTGACCATGTCCTTCATTTTAGTCATCTCAACCTTGTTACATGCTTAGACACCTTTTTGCCTATTCTCAATCATATAAATCCTTTAAAATGGTCATTACACCTCATCAAATTAATTTTTTCTATCTCTTTTCCATCCCCCTAAGTCCTAAACTATAGGATAGGAGCACCGAGGTTAGACAATATCATCGGTGCCACTAATGTCCATTTCTAGCACTCTTGCCCAAAGTCATTTCCACCTGCAATGGTCAGTTTTTTTCACTATTTGAGTCTTACCCCTATTCTTATCTTCATCCTTAAGTTTTCCCATGTTGAGAAAATTCATATAAAGCTCCCAAATTCAAAATAAAGAGTATCCTATATAAATAATTTCATAAATCATTTTATATCTAGAACTTACTACTTTGGCACATTAGTCATAATAAAAATCAGTAAATAGTATAGCTTAGCATTTTTCATCACACATAGATTTACATGCTTGATCAAGGAAAGATCTAGGTGAAATTAATTATTACATCTATCATGTGTGTTAATTATGCACATTACCTAAGGGAGAACTACATTGTATTTGAGACCCTAGTTTGAGGGTTAATATAGGTGGTGATCATGACAATAGGAGTTATAGATCGTGTGATCATTATTCCCCTAACCATTTTTCCCCATTTTGATTTTTATGAATTTGTTGTTCTATGTGTGTAGATAAATATAAGGTTTGAATATTTAAATATACCTAAAATGAGCTCTGTTGACTTCTAGCCTTCAAAATTTTGTACACAATCTCACACTAACTCAATGAACAAAACCTAGAAAGATTAGATCCTTATGACAATATAAATAGAGGTAGACAACAAAACTAGTGCCAATCCTATGTAATTATGGTACTCCTATCCAATTAGAAAATTAATTCTAGATCCAAATTTTAGATAGTGTCCCAGTCCTACATCTCAGTTTCCAGCCCCTGAATCATCCATTTCAATCTAGTTTTAGATTAAGTTTTTTTTTGCCTCATGTAATTTACTTGATAAAAATCTATATTTTTTCATATTAAATTAGATTTTTTGCTTACTCCAGACCCCTTATTATTTAGGAACTAGACACTAGTTTCCCAAACATAATAATTTTTTTGGTGAACCTGACTTAATTCAAACAAATATAAAACCCTAGGTACCATTAGGTTTTCTCCTTTAGACTTTTGTGAAAAAAATTAAAATTAAATTTTTGATTTTTTGTGCATTTATTCTATTCAAATTTATTTTTATAATTTAAATTATTGGCATAATTTTCAAAAATTCTAAAACCCTAGCTTAAAACCCTAGATTTCCAAACTAGGTCCTTAAACCCTAAACCTACCTTCCTTGCAAATTTTAGAACAATATTTTGGAATTTTTTAAAATATTTTACTTTGTCAAAAATAATTTCAATATTAGTAGTTTTCTTGTGCTAATATTTAAATTTCAAATTTTTTATTTTTGTGTATTTATCCCATTAAAAATTCTTTTTAGAATTTAAAATTATTGCATAATTTTTAAAAATTCTAAAACCCTATCCCAAAACCCTAGATTTCCAAACTAGGTCCTCAAACCCCAAGTTTTCCTCCCTTACAATTTTTAGAAAAATGGTTTTAGATTTTTGCAAATTATTTAAATTACCAAAAATATTTTCAAAATCTCTATGTTCATAGTTATTTTTGCATTTATTTTCCTAATAGTACTTTTCAATATTCTCTTTGGTGAAATAAATAAAATGGCCGCACTTCTTCCCTCTCATCTCATAGATCAATTTTTAAATTTTTTTGATATTTATGACAATGAATGGACAAAATTGCAAAATTGCATGTTAAATAAAAATGTGGAAAATGATTTCATTTACAATGAAGATAATTACTATTATTTTAATGAGGAATATGATGATAAACATGATATTTATAGTGAAATACAAATATATTCATCTTCTTTTCTGAAACCTATGTCTTTTATTCCCTCTTTTCTGAAGAAAATAATTTTGATAAATGGGAAAGGTACTTTTCACCTCATTCTCATATGCACAATGCACCAAATAAACAAATTAGTCATGCACTTCCAAGTGAACTTCTTATTGGTGATAATTTTATTCCATGTGAACCTAATCTCTCTCTCCTTTTCTACTTCCATGTTCAAATTAAAGTAATATAAATGTAATAGAACCAACTTACCAATGCATAGTTCAAATGATGCATCTCATGTTCTTAACTCTACCTTGTCAAAATAATATCTCAATGAAAAATTTTATTCTCTTATTTCTCATATTTCACATAAAAATCATGCATACACTCCATCCATGGATAAGATAGATTCACATGATATTCCAATTTCAAATGATACTTTATTGCATATTAGAAAATAATTAAATTCTTCTCTTATACCTCTCCCTAGTTACACTGAAAGTGATAATGAGTATGATAGTGAACATGCAAATGAATTTGAAAATGAGAGTGATTATGAATAATATTCCAATGACAAAAATGCATGAAACAATAATGATTATTATGCACATTGTGAAGAAGAATATGTATCTCATATTTCTAACTCTTTTCTCACTCCTACTCTCAAACATAATGCAATTCCAAATGTTATTTCTACTTCTGTGCAGAATTCTATTTCAAATAATGCACATGTTCATGATAATAACACATCTTACACTCAATTATAATGTGATACACTAAAACATAAATACACCAATGAATCCACCAAGCCATCCCTTACTATAGTAGAACTAAATTCTCACTCTTCACCTAAAGAGAATGGTAGCCCAAATCCCTCTGTTAAGGTCCAAGTTACCATTACTCCCAATGTTCAAGTGAGCACACCCCTTCTTTATGATCCAATTTCTAAATGTATCATTCCCATGGTTAAAATTAACAATCAAATTCAATGATTAAATGAAACACTTTAAGATGATAATGTATCATCCTAGGAGATTCTCTCTTTGATGCATGCAGTTAGTGAATTACAACACCAAGTACATCTCCTTACCTTGGAAAATAAGGATTGTAAGTCTTGGATGGTTGCTAATGATTTACATGGTAACCCAATTATGAAGACATTAATAAAATCTTCATTACCTCACTTTTATGGAACTAGAGATCTATTTGTACACTTTCAAGCCTTTCAAAAGGCTTTGCCATCTCATGTGAGTCCTTTGATTCTACTCAAGTTATTCCAGTAGATATTAGTGGGGAAAGCAAAAAGTTAGTTCTTTCATCTACTCCATATTGTCTCATTTCACACATATGATGACTTAGAGGCATTTATTATATATCACATAGCAAACATGGGCCCTCATGTCACATATGAAAAACTTGCAACTTTACATCATAATACTTCAGATCTAGTTAGTGATAAAATCTATGGTTCAAAAATCAAATGTTAATATTGATATACAAACTAGTAGATATAGATATTCAACATATCTTTATTAAGGGGATTCATCAACCTCTCCTTGAGCATATACTATATCAGATAAAGTTTTCTTTTAGGCACTTATGCTATACAGTTTTACCTTTAGAAAATAAATTGGGATTGATTAAGGTAGACTCAATTGATCAGATTACTCTATATTTCATTGCAGTGTTTATAGCTCCTATCACATAACATCCACCATGTCCTAAAAAAGATAGGAGACCACAACTATAAAAGCAACTGATTAAGATCAAAGAGCTAGTGTTTAGAGTACAACCTACAATATGCACTATAAATAATAACATCAAGGCACCATTATAGTTTGATTCAGAGTAGGATATACCATATGTCATACTATAAGCACTATTGGATATGAGGTTAATCAAATTACCTTCTAATCATCGATGAGATCCACATCTCCTATAGAAACAACCACATCAACCCTTTTTTAACTATCACCATATTCATGGACATAGAGATAATGATTTTTATGGACTCATAGATTTCATTAATAGAAGTGTGGATAATGGCATCATAGAATTTACACAAGGGGAACTAAGATCTCCTCCATCATGGAACCAAAGACCTCATTCTTCCATGATTGAGTCATCATAGGACATTCCTTTATAGGAATCATTGGTCACTCATCATGAGATTCATGTGGGTTCTCAAATAGATGCTCACAAAAGATCTCCTATTCCACCTATTATAAAGGTTTAGAAACTAGTACAGTGACAACAACCTACATATAACATTTTAGTTTGAGGAGTACATAGTGCAATTCCATATACATATATAATAGAGTCACAAGCACCACAAAATAGTACTACTCATGAGAAATATTCACTATGGCTAGATTTTCTAGGTCCTATCTCATGTAACAATCTACTATGGCTAAGATTAAATGAACCCACATCATATAGTACTACACATGAGAAATATACACTATGGCTAGATTTTTTGGGTCCTATCTCATGTAGCAATCCACTAAAATTGAGATTAAATGAGCTTGCATCACAATTATTAATTCCAGATCAATCTATGGCTCAATCATACACATCACAACAAAGGCCCCAAGGTATACAAATCAAGAGAGGATGGTTAGTATAGTGTTAGTTCCAAAATGAAAACAAAATGAAATAAACACACTAATAACATAACATATCTAGGCCTAGATACTAGGGAGAGCTTAGTTAATAGAAGTAAATGACAAACACAACTAAAAAGCAAGGAATGAAAACACAATAATCCCTTCACCTTCCTTGGATGATCCAAATGACTTTGTAATGGTGGCTTGCTTGACTTGTGCTCATGAAGTCTTTGGCAATGGAAGATTGACTACCTCCATCTCTCCTTGGCACCTTTAGCTTGGGCTTGGCTTGGCTTGGAATTAATTTGGCATGTTAACCCTAGTTATAATGACTCCTTGAATATATTTGTGCATTATAACTTTGCACCAAAATAGCTTAGAAATAATGTTGTGAGGCCTCTTATTTATAGATTTTTGGATTTGATCAGAATCAATCTCAACCATCCATCTCAAGATTGAGATGTGTGGTTAAGGATTAATTCAATTTTTGGAATTAAGTTTTTAATTATACTCATCATGACATTGGAAGAAGGGGTAATTAAGAGGCATGTAGGGAATCATGGAAGGCATTGATGATGCATGTAGGGAATGAATCCTAATATTTGTGGCATTTATGGCCTAGGGATATATTACCAAGAAATGAGGTCACTTGATGATGCATATATTAAATATTCATTTTCAAAACAAAGTATTCAACAAGTTTCCATGGAATTATTGATTAGGCCTTGATTTGGGTTAATTAGCTCTTAAACATGATTAAGCATTATATGCACAAATCACTCAAATTGATCAAAATGCCTTGTTATTGGTCCTAAATTTGACTATATTAGAATTGGAAGTCACTGTTAGATGTGTTGGATGTTTATTCCCATTTAGGATGTTACCAATAACAAATAACAAAGGCACAAGTCTTGTGTAAAAGATTTGATAGGAAAGAGCAATCCAAAGTACGTGGGTGCAAAATTAGCATTTTGACTCAAAATGAACTGATCAAAGTTAGCTGGCTCATAAATTGCATTACCCAATTTAGTGATACCCTAGCCAAAATCATCACTTGAATATGTCAATTTCACATCGTTTAACATGTTTTAGTGTTTTCAGGCCAAATTGTGCATTTTGGTGTGGAAATTGGCCAAAACCTTGATTGAAGGTTATCAGTGGCTAGTTTTAGGTGTTTAAAATTTTCCCCTATTTGGGAAGGCATTGCAATCTATAAGCATACTAATGTATTTTCAAGGAATGAAAAGGTCATATATGCCTACAACTCTAATGATGATAAACTAACTATATGATGCCCCCTCGAGGGAATGGTTGGAACAAGTAACTTAGTAAATGGTCCCTCAAAAAGAAATAAGTGAAATGAGGGGACCAAGGAAAGGAAGGATGATGGGGTGAAATCATAATGATACTAAAAAATTAGCAAAAATAATTGAGAATACAAGTGGGATGGTGTGCAATGATTTGCCCAAAGGCATTTATGAGCATTTTACCTTGATAGTGGTAACATGGTATGATAACACAATGATTTGCCCAAAGGTAGTTATAATCATTGAGAAGATGGAGCTAGCCCAATTAGGACAGACAAACCAGATAATAACATGCCCCTATATAGGAAAAAAAAGTAAAGTGGTGACAACATAATGATTGTTCTAAAGGTAGTTATAGTCATTGAGAAATGTAGGTGGGATGATGTGTAATGATTTGCCCATAGGCGGTTATAACCATTGGACCTTGATTATGGAAAAAATGATAAACTTGGTTGAGGATGATGATAACTTGACACAAAGGGTAATGATGAATTTGAAAAACCTACTAGTAGGGAGATACTCATCTAAACTAATAAAGTTTGAAATTCTTTCATGGTCAATTACATTGTTTGGGATATGATTGGGAGTGGAATCAAGATGTCAATGCCAAAGAGATGCCACCATTTCTAAATAGACTTCTTAAAGCTGAGGTTTGTTTTAACACATGATGGTAGAATTTATCATATAACACCATAAAGAATTGGCCAAAATATGCATAAGGACTAACTCCCATAATCCAATAGTCAATATAAAATAATGCACCAATGATAGAAACCATGATGATAACGTAAACATATGAATATAGATGGATTTGATTATAAGTGTGGGCAAGGAATCACCCAATGAACACACATAAACTAAATCAAGGCAATAGTGCTAAAAGTAAATAAATAGGTATAAAAACAAAAAAAAGCATAAATAAACAAACAAATAATGCAATAGAAACCCTACAAACATTACCCCTAGAAAATAGGCAACAACTTAACAAATGAACAAAAAGGGGGGAATAGAAGAAAAAAAAGGGGGTGGCTGAGATGTATCCATAATCATGAGGCAAGTGGATGATACCTACATAGTTCCATTGATGTAATATCCAATAAAAAACTTCAGGGAAAATTTAGTTCTCCCAGGGAATGGGAAGAATGTGATAACTGAGGAAACAAATAGAATGAATGTGACAAAATAATAAGAATGGTCTTGAAAAATGGCAAGTGCATGAGAGAAAGGGCCAAAAAGGATGGGGAAGCTAAATGAAAAGTGATTTGATTATAACTTTTTAAGGGTTCCCAGAATCCTTAAGGTAAAGAAGTGGTCAATATTTTTGTTCTTTTCTAATAATTTTTTGAAATGTT
The DNA here is from genome assembly GCA_037957365.1 of Torreya grandis. Classification (NCBI taxonomy): domain Eukaryota; kingdom Viridiplantae; phylum Streptophyta; class Pinopsida; order Cupressales; family Taxaceae; genus Torreya; species Torreya grandis. The sequence continues at coordinate 84,954 of JARHVA010003868.1, read as the reverse complement.
TTTGCAATTGTTTGAATTATCTCAACTCAATCAAGAATGATGAGACACTAAATGGTTCAAGCTCCAAAAATGGTGAGATCATTCAAACTATGGTTAATCACAAAATGGTGAGAGGGTGGCTTAGGTGGCTCATAAAACGATGAGAGTGTGGCTTAGGTTGCTCATAAAATGGTGAGAGCATTTAAACTTAGGTTACTGAAAAAATGTTGAGAGCATGGCTTAGGTTACTTTCAAAATGATGAGAGCAAGGTGGAGAAGGGTGACTAAGATGACCTCAAAAAGTATAGATTACTACCTAAGTAAGACCTCAAGTCACCATAGTTCCACCATTTTAGTAGAGGAATTTGACTAGTGCAACAACCAATTCAAACAAAATAGGTATAGTTGGTAAAAAGACACATAAGGCATAGGAAGTGGCAAGTTGGTAAGTCAAGGCTTAGTTTTTCCCCTAGTTTTCCCATAGGTTGTTATAATTAGGATACAAAAACATAAATCAATGGTACTAATTTTCCCAAAGGCGGTTATAATTAATAGCAAAACTGGTGGTAAGAAAGGACTAACAAATGAAGGATGCAACTATCAAAAATTCTATCACACTATCCCAAGATATGTTCCTTATTTAAAATACTTGAAATAAATAATGAACTAATTAGATACCTTGATGTTAAAACTATGCAATGAATGATAAAAACTAAGGTCAAATGGGTTAGGCTTTAGGATGTGTTGGGTCGATAGGTTAGAAATGGAAAGTAGATATGGGAAAGAGGATGAATAAGGGTGGTATGTGTACAAAAAATAATAATGATGAAATGGTATAATTGAAATGGTCCTTATAGACAATACACCTTAGCATTCAAGTATAGTACTACTTGAGATGAATAATATTCATTGGCTCTGAAAGTTTATTTCCATCTAGTATGGCAAGCCTATATGCTCTTGATCCATAATCTATAGTGATGATGAAAGGCCCTATCTAGTTTGGTTTGAATTTCCATTTATGTTTCTTCTTAGCTATGGTATTCTTTTGGTTTTATTTAAGAATAAAATCACCAAGTTTAAATGTTCTATAAATCACATATAGATTATAGTGGCCTTTGAGTTGATTCTGATATGGTTGAAGATTGTTGAGCATGGCTGTGCATTTTTCATCAAGTAGATCTAACTCTTGTAGGTGAGCTAATCAATAGTCATGATCATACAAGACATGCTTGAAAGAGATGAGTAGTGAACACAACTTTACCTCAATGGGAAGGATGGCTACAGTACCATAACCAAGTGAGCATGGATTGGTTCCTCTGGGGGTATGATGATTGGTATAGTATGTGCAAAGGGTAGGGAATATCTAGAGGTGTCAATCATGACCGACATCATTGATAATATTTTTATAATGTTGACAATGGTTTTTTTGGATTCCTCAGCTTGGCCATTACCTTAAGGGTAATATATTAAAGAAACATGTTGGGTGATGCTGTATTTAATACATAACTAGTCTACATCTTTGTTCTTGAATGATCCCCCATTATTGGATATAATGTGAGACGGGATACCGTAGCGACAGATGAGATGGTTGAAGATGAATTTAGAAATTTGCTTTCTAGTCACATAAGTGAGGGGTATAAATTTAACCCACTTAGTAAAATGTTTGGTGGTAGTAAGGATATGTTTATGGACATCAGATGAAGTGGTGTTAATATTCCCAATGAGATCAAGTTTACATGTAGAAAATGGCGATGGTGTCAATATTGGTTTCAAATTTTTTTTTGAGGCATGGTTCAAATTAGCATGTCATTGACATTTGTCACATTTATTTACATATACAGTGGCATCTACGTCCATTGTGGGCCAATAATAACCAATACATAAGAGCTTTTTGGATAGGACTACCCTGCTAGAATGGGCTCCACATACTCTTTTGTGAACTTCTCTTAATGCTAGTGTAGACTCTACTGAAGTTAAACAATGAAGTAGAGTTCCATCAAAACTATGATAGCAAAGAGTGGATCCAATTAAATTATAATGAGTGTAATGATGAATGAAGGCTTTTGTTTGTTTTTGAGATAGGTTAGGTGGTAGAACTTGGTCATGAAGGTAGTTGTAAAGGTCTGAGTACCCGATAGAATTAAGACCAACAATATCACAAATCATGGTAATGATTGAAGGTTCATGAACTAGTGTTGAAAAATTATTGATGAAGAACTGATACTCTCTAGCTTTATATATTTGTCAAATTAGAAAACCAATAGTAGCCATGGCATTTGCAGTTTTATTACTAGCCCCTAGTATATGCTCAAACTAAATGTTGGCAATTAGCTTTTTAAGAGTGTCAACCATGGATTTATATGGAACTAGCTTATCATCTTTGGTCTAAATATGATATGTGACCTAATTGATGATTAACTAAGAATCACCATAAACTTGAAGATGAGATATATTCTAATGCACTGCTTGTCAAAGTCTTTCAACAAGTCCTTCATACTCGACCATGTTGTTTGTATAAGGAAAGTTGATTCTGAATGATTTTGGGATTAGATCCCCTTATGGTGTAATAAATAATAGGTCTACCCTTGATCCATGTGTAGTGAATGAACCATCAAAATATAGCTTCCAAGGCTTCTCCTCAAGGGGTGTCTCCATGATGGTCATGATGGATTCATCAGGAAATTAAAATGTGAGTGGTTGGGTGTTTATGAGAGGTGTTTCAACAAGTTGATTTGTAAGAAAATATCCTTTGATTACCTTTTGATTAGCATACTCTATGTCAAACTCACTAAGAGGCATGATCCATTTAGCCATTATACCATGAAAAGCTATTTTAGATAGTGGATACTTGAGTGGATCTACTTTTGAAATGACCATAGTTTTATTATTTAACATGTAATGATGCAGTTTTTGAGCTACAAAAACTATGGCTAGACAAGATTTTTTAATAGGTGCATAGTTACGTTCATATGTAACCAATGTACAACTTAGGTAGTATATAACATGATCCTTTCCTTTGTCATCATGTTGATCCAAGAGTACCCCCAGAGCATGGTTGGTAGCTGATAAGTATAATAAGAATGGTTTTCCTAGTGTTGTCCCCAAAAAATGTCACTCATTTTTGGGACAACCTATGAACTATTTTGGTTCAATAGACCAAAATCCTCTCTCTTCTTTTAAAAAATTGTTCTGAGCATTCAAGTTCTTCATTTTTCAAAGATTTTCCAAAAATATACAGACTCTATAGGCTTAAAACTATGAACTCTACAGATATGTTTCTACAGACTCAACATGCTTGAAATTAGCAAGTTCAACAGGTTCAAAGGCTTCTATAGGTAAGTTCAATCAAAAGAAATAGTTTCCAACACTTAGTCATTTTTAGGATTGGTTTAATGACTTGGTTCAATAAAAAATGTCCATCAGCAAGCATCTAAGCAAGGATTGAACCATTGAACCATTGAACCTTGAACTATTTTGGTTTAATGGGTTCAATGGGTTCAAAGGTTCAACATCATCAACAAGAGTTAAGCACTTTGTCAAGGTTAAATTTCAACCATTTCAAGGTTCCATGGCTGCAAACACTTCATGAAAAACAAAACTTGAACCGTTGAACCATTAAACCTTTAACCATTTTGGTTCATTGGTTCAATGGGTTCAATGACCAAATGGTTCAACATGTTTGGTTCAAAAGATCAAAAGGACTTGGCCCAAAAAAGAGATTGAACTGATTAAAACATTGAACCATTGAACCAAGGTTGGTTCAACAAGTTGATTCAATCGATAGGTTCAAGGGGCTACCCCAAAGCCAAAGGAACAAATTCCCTTGCGGAGGGTAGTGAACTAGAGGAAAGTGCCCTTACAGAGGGCAGGCAACATTGGTTCAAGGGTCAAAGAGAAGATAGAAAAGATAGAATTCCTTTGGATTTGTTCAAAGGCCGATAAGGAACATTTCCTTCAAAATTTTTGTCTAAAGGAAATTATTAAGTGAAAGAGCCGTTAGAATTCTTTCAAAAGTATTTTCTGTGGGAAAATGACTAAGGCAAAGCTCGAAGGAATTCCTTTGGACTTTTTTCCAAAGGAAATAAGCCCGACCAAAGGAATGCCCAAAAGGAAAAAGCCTGAGAGTGGAGCACTCCAAGTGTCATCACCTGTGTGATTGCTAGATTACGTGGAACATGCCATGTGTCCCTTGAAAAGCTCGACGAAGCTACCAAGTCTTAACATCCATGGTATCTCCCTTCCATTTTGTAAAGACTATGGTGGGTCTCAAGTGAGTTGATAAAGTAAGTGGATGCTGCCATGTGTCCTCACCTATTTCATTGTGGAGCATGCCACGTGTCACTTGTTGAGATTAGTGGAAAGTGGCCAAAGTAAGTGAGAAAGACACAAAGGAATTGATAAGAGGATGATGGACTCAAATGAATTTAAAGGCCAAAATGCCAAAGGGAAGAACTACTGATGGAAGAGCTTAAAGAGCCAGCAAGGCTGAGGATATAGCCTTGAGAGCTCAAATGTCAGGAAAAGACAAAACTAGAAAGGGGAAAAGATAGCCCAAGGGCTCAAATCATAGCAGAAAGAGGGAAAGGCCAAAATATCTTCAATGGAGTTATTTCCAGTAGGTGAAATAGTGGATCAATTAGATTTATAAAGCACACCAAATCAAGGACATGACTTATTTTTCTTCTAGGATGTAATGGCAAATTGGACAGCTGTATAGACATTAGAAAGAAGACCAAACAACCCATGCTTAGGAGGAGACATTTGAGATGATTCAAAATTCCAAAGTCAAGGCCAATGACCTATTCCAACATGGCCCTTTCACAGATATTTAAGGCATTCAATTTAGCATGGGCCTTTCTCATGAAAAGAAGTTCCCAAGTCTTTCTTAGAGTGCTACATATTGTAATCTCTCATTTTATGTAAGGGAGATCTTTCCATTATCAGAAGCAAAACTTTGCCCAAATTGAAAGGCATTACTGAGACTTTGAGCTCAAATTGTTCGTCATATTTCTTTGTTTGAATCAAAAAGCAAGTTACTTTCAGACCTTGTGCTATTATAGCTTGTATCATTCTAGGAGATTGTTCTTATGTCTATTTCCTAAATGTATTCTTGTTTATGTAATTGAATAAGCAGAGCTAGTGGAAGTGATAAGGAAGGTGTCTTGAAACTAGTTACTTTTAGACTTTGTGCTGTTATAACTTGTATCATTTTAGGAGATTGTTCTTATGTCTATTTCCTAAATGTATTCTTGTTTATGCAATTGAATAAGTAGAGCTAGTGGAAGTGATAAGGAAGGTGTCTTGAAACTAGTTACTTTCAAACTTTGTGTTGTTATAGCTTGTATCATTCTAGGAGATTGGTCTTATGTCTATTTCCTGAATGTATTCTTGTTTATGAAATTGAATAAGTAGAGCTAGTGGAAGTGATAAGGAAGGTGTATTGAAACCAGTTACTTTTAGACTTTGTGCTATCATAATTGTTTTCAGTGTGTGCTTTTAGTTTATTTTTATGTAAAGGACCTTGAGATGACTTTGTGCCCCATTGTTCTTCATATTACACTCTTGGGCAGTCAAGGTGGAGACTTTGAGCTACATCTTAGATTGCTGATTACTCTATACTATGTTACCGATTACTTATCCTACCTGAAAGAACTCTTGCTATCCCCTGCAAGAACACTTTTGAAAGAAGAGAAGTGCCTTCAATGTTTTCACCAGGATTTTCTCCTTTGTTTGTGAACATCATCTCTAAAAGAAGAGAGATGGATGGTGTATCCTACCCCTAAGTGTTATTTTTAGCTTATGTATATAGTATATAGCTCATGCATATTCATAGAGAACCTCCCCTTGATGAGAGGAGAGATTTGTCCATTGTTGATGTAGTAAGCTTGCACACCTGGCCAACCAATCTCCCTATGTTGTGGTTGAAGAGACTTATTTTACTCACCAGTTAGCTAATTGACAAAATATTCACCCAATAGTTTTTGGTGACTCCACTAGGGATTCGAACAAGTAGTTCTTATCCTTATCCATTACATATTCTGGCAACTCCATTTCATGTCTTACCCATTATCATTATAGCCTTACCATCTTCTTCCATCTCCATTATATTATTTGGTCTCAAAAATAAGAGCCACTAGGGAAGAGCATGTAGTTTTAAGTCTCAAGCTTTAAGCAAAAGTAGATCCTGCTCTTTTCCATTTTCATTCTATAATCTAGTAGCTCCACGCTATACAAGAAGCCAAAAATCTCAAGGTGTTGTTGACCCTATTTTTGAGTTGGTGTAGTAGAGCAATTTTGATTTGTTCCCTCCATAACCTCACCTTCAATGAACTAGGAGTCTTCCTCCTACCCATACCAAGTCACCAATATAAGATAGAGCTTCTTTATCTACTATTAGTAGAGCTTTGCCTATCCATATGCCATCTAGATTTGTTATCCCTCTTTTTCACAATCAAAACATGGTTTAAGGCCCCTGGGGTAACTCTTTTGGTCCACTAAATTTGACCCCACCTCTACATGAGCTTCCATGCAGTTCAAGGAAGAATTTTTGTGATATTTTTGGTGATGGGAAAGTTCACCCTAATGAGCACATTGCAGCTTTCAGCATAGCCTGTGGTGTGATAGGAGTGGAATTTGAAGATGTGGTAGTCAGGTTTTTTATGGAAAAACTATAAGGTGCTACTACAGATTGGTTCTACCATCTGCAGGCTAGGTCAGTGACTGATTGGGACACACTTAAAGTTAATTTTGAATCCAGGTTCAAAATTGTAGAAGATGCACATGCCTTACTGGCCCAACTCACATAAATGAAGAAGGAACCTCATAAACCTATGAGGGATTTTTGCCAAGTTTGACAAGCTTAGGAACAAAATTCTTTCAATTGCTCAGCCAACACTCAAAAACCTCAAATGCTTTTTCATCAACTCACAGTTGCCTAAAGTGAGTTTTTTGCTAAGACGTGCTAGCCACATACATCTTGAGGCTATTCAAGACTTGGATACTAAAGTGGAAGATGACCTTATCTTGGTAGGAAAGATAAGGAGAGATCTAAATAGAGGTAAATCCTCTTCATCTTTTGAGTATCCATCTACAAGCACCATAGATCAAATGGTGCAAAAGCTGGCAAATGAACTGCTAGCCTTGAAAGGACAAGTGGTCCAAGGTATGTCTGCTCCTCCTTATCAAGATATGCCAAGGAGGACAATTCAAAACCAGCCATATCAAGGTAATTCTACCAAAATTCAAGGGTAACCAAATCATCTTCCTCCCCCATAGAGGAACCTTACCCTTGAAGCACCTCCAACTAACTCATCAGTTGGATATTTGGAAATAGAACATGATTTCTCTTTCCAACCTGAGTTTAAGCAAGAAAATGATGCTAATCTCTTCACAGAGGATCAAGAAGAATAAAATGATGACTCCCACATTGGTTTCCTTAATTACCAAGATGAACCCAAAAGTAAAGGTGAAGTAGTCGAGGGATCATATACTGTGTTCACCTAGTCCAATAACTAGTCAGCCTAGTAGGCTGACAAAGGGAAGATAGAGGAGTAACCTAAACTAGCAATTAAAATTTCTAAGCATGGAATCACTCTACCTTTCCAACCAAAGGACTTGGTGATTGCCAGAAAGGTAAGTGCCTCAAATATCCCTACACCTTCTACTTCAAATTTGTAGGCTAGTCCTCCCCCTCCCAAAAACCAAAAGGATAAACTCCCATCCTCTCTTCCTAGTCCATTTCAATCATTTGACCTAGTTGACCATGTCAACAAAACTAAAATCCAAATGACTAAATTTGAATTCCTACAAGCCAATCTTGAGCAGTTAGATAGATTGGTAGAGTGTGTGAAGAATAAAGCCATCCTTACAAGACAATAGATTAGAAAGGTAACTCATGATCCCCCAAAGAACATGCCCATCCCAAACAACCTTGTTATTACTCCTCCTACTGCCCCTGAGAAAATAGAGCCTTTCTATGTTTTCTTGTTGATAAATGGTCACAAATTGAGCAATTACATCATTGATTCTAGAGCTTCAGACAATGTCATGCCTACCAAAGTGGTTGAATCCCTTAGCCTCACATTGACCAAGACATTCGGTAGATGTTTCTCCATGGAGAATAAGCAAGTACCATTGTTGGGGCAAATCAAAGATGCCCAATTTGTGTTTGTAACATTCCCAAAAAAGAGAATCAAGATGATTGTCTTGGTGGCTGACATCCCATCATCCTATGGCATTCTGCTTGGATGAAATTTTTGCAAGGATGTGGGAGGAGAACTAAGCATGGACCTATTTAAGGCAAGGATCCCTATCAAAGGCATAATGAAGAGATTTCTCCCTAAAAAGGAGGCAAAATATGTGGTCACCTAGACGTTGGCCCCTACAACTCAAATTTTGTTTGAGTCTTTAGGCAGAGGTAATTACTTCTTGACCATAGAGGGTGTTCATGTTTCTACAGATGAAAGTCCTATAGGTGGCAATCTAAAAATTGATTCAAACAAGACATCAAAAGAATTGGTAGGGTAAAGTATAGATAAAAAAGCATCTTCCACTTCCAATAAAGAGAAATTTGAAAGAAGATCACTTTTTGATGATGTTTAGATCTTGGAATTTGATGGTAGCAATTCTTCTACCAATGCTAGAGCTGGGACTGTGTTGATATCTCCTCAAGGAGATATTTTTCCTTCATGCAAGTTGTAGTTCAGCAACACCAACAACATAGCTGAATGTGAATCTCTATTTGCTTGGATTGAAGGCTGCTCAAGACCAATATGTCAAACTCCTTCACACCAAAGGAGATGCTGAGTTGATGGTTTATCAGGAGTTTGATGCTGACAATCAAAATATGTGCTTGACTAAACCAATAGAACAACAAGCTATGGTAGTGGACCATACTACTTTACTCAAAAGTTACCAAAAGGAACTCTTTGCCAAGAGAGCAAGGAGTTACAGTTTTTAGATTAAAGACCACACCTTGCCATGGGCCAAGAAGAGAGAACCAAAAGGAGTGCACAAAAATGTGATTCCTGGTGGAGAGTTCCACTCACCCATCACTGATTCTAGGGAAAAAATGGTTTCCTACTGGTTTATCAAGATGGAACACCATTTTCATTGTCTCACAATGGTCAGTGTCTGAATCACTTCAATTCTTGAAGTATTAGATAAGTTCACCTGTACATATGTATATTTGTATAGTCTTTATTTCTACTTTATGTCATTTTTTTCATTTTTTAGAACCTTTCTTTTTGGGTAGCATAACTCCATAGCCCAATGACATACTTCAAGGCACTGGAGATTTTGGTTTCTACTCCCCTCAGCTGTTTCAAGTTTTCAACTAAAGGAAGTTCCCCAACTGGAGCCAGCTATTGTCCCCAAAAAATGTCGCTCATTTTTAGGACAACCTATGAACTATTTTGGTTCAATAGACCAAAATCCTCTCTCCCCTTTTCAAAATTTGTTCTAAGCATTCAAGTTCTTCCTTTTTTAAAGCTTTTTTAGAAATCTACGGACTCTGCAGGCTTAAAACTATGGACTCTATAGATATGTTTCTATGGACTCAATATGCTTGAAATTAGCAGGTTCAACAAGTTCAAAGTCTTCTACAGGTAAGTTCAATCAAAAGAACAAGTTTCCAACACTTAGTCATTTTTAGGATTGGTTCAATGACTTGGTTTAATCAAAAATGTCCATCAGCAAGCATCTAAGCAAGGATTGAACCATTTTGGTTCAACGGGTTCAATGGGTTCAAAGGTTCAATGTCATCAACAAGAGTTAAGCACTTTATCGAGGTTTAAAACAAAGGCTTGAACCGTTGAACCATTAAACCTTGAACCATTTTGGTTCATCAGTTCAATGGGTTCAATGACCAAATGGTTCAATGTATTTGGTTTAAAAGATCAAAAGGACTTGGCCAAATAAAGAAATTGAACCGATTGAATCATTGAACCATTGAACCAAGGTTGGTTCAACAGGTTGGTTTAATCAGTAGGTTCAAGGGGCTACCCCAAAGCCAAAGGAACAAATGCCCTTGCAGAGGGTAGTGAAAGAGGCAAGTGCCCTTACAGAGGGTGGGCAACATTGGTTCAAGGGTCAAAGAGAAGACAAAAAAGATAGAATTCCTTTAGATTTATTCAAAGGTCGACAGGGAACATTTCCTTTAGACTTTTTGTTTAAAATAACTTATTAAGTGAAAGAGCCATCATAATTCTTTCAAAAAAAATTTCATGGGAAAATGACTAAGACAAAGCCAGAAGGAATTCCTTCAAGCTTTTGTCTGAAGGAAATAAGCCTGACCAAAAGAATGCCCAAAAGGAAAAACCCTGAGAGTGGAGTGCTCCAAGTGTCATTGTCCATGTGATTTCTAGATTACACAGAACATGCCACATGTCCCTTGAAAAGCTTGATAGAAGCCACCAAGTGTTAACATCCATGGTCTCTCCCTTTCATTTCATAAAGACTATGGTGGGTCTTGGGTGAGTTGATAAAGTAAGCAGATGTTGCCACATGTCCTCACCTATTTCACAGTGAAACACGCCATGTGTCACTTGTTGAGATCAGTAGAAAGTGGGCAAAGAAAGTGGGAAAGACATGAAGGAATTGCTAAGAAGGATGATGGACTCAAATGCATTTAAAGGCCAAAATGCCAAAGGGAAGAACCACTGATGGAAGAGTGTAAAGAGCTAATAAGGCTGAGGATATAGCCTTGAGAGCTCAAATGCCAAGAAAAGACAAAACCAAAAAGGGGAAAAGATAGCCTACGGGCTCAAATCATAGAAAAAAGAGGGAAAGGCCAAAATATCTTCAAGGGAGTTATTTCTAGTAGGTGAAATAGTGGATCAATTGGATTTTTGAAGCACACCAAATCAAGTACGTAACCTATTTTTCTTCCAAGAAGTAATGGCAAATTGGACAGCTACGTAGATGTCATAAAGAAGACCAAACAACCCATGCTTAGGAGGAGACATTTGAGATGATTCAGAATGCCAAAGTCAAGGCTGATGACCTATTCTAGCATGGCCCTTTCACAGATATTTAAGGCATTCAATTCAACATGGGCCTTTTTCATGAAAACAAGCACCCAAGTCTTTCTTGGAGTGCTATGTATTGTAATCTCTCATTTTATGCAAGGGAGATCTTCTCGTTACCAGAAGCAAAACTCTGCCCAAATTGAAAGGCATTACTAAGACTTTGAGCTTAGATTGTTCATCATATTTCTTTATTTGAATTAGAAAGCAAGTTACTTTTAGACTTTGTGCTGTTATAGCTTATATTATTCTAAGAGATTGTTCATATGTCTATTTCCTAAATGTATTCTTGTTTATGCAATTTAACAAGCAGAGCTAGTGGAAGTGATAAGGAAGGTGTCTTGAAACTAGTTATTTTCAGACTTTGTGCTGTCATAATTGTTTTTAGTGTGTGTTTTTAGTTTCTTTCTATGCAAAGGACCTTGGGATGAATTTGTGCCCCCATTGTTCTTCGTATTTCACTCTTGGGTAGTCAAGGTGGAGACTTTGAGCTACATCTTAGATTTCTAGTTACTCTATACTCTATTACCGGTTACTTATCCTACCTAAAAGAACTCCTGCTATCCCCTGCAAGAACACTTCTGAAAGAAGAGAAGTACCTTCAGTGTTTTCACCAAGACTTTCTCCTTTGTTTGTGAACATCATCTCTTAAAGAAGAGAGATGGATGGTGTATCCTACCCCTACGTGTTATTTTCAGCTTATATATATAGTATATAGCTCATGCATATTCATAGGGAACCTCTCCTTGATGAGAGGAGAGATTTGTCCCCTATTGATGTAGTAAACTTGCACACCTAGTTGACCAATCTCCCTATGTTGTGGTTGAAGAGACCTATTTTGCTCACTAGTTAGTTAGTTGACAAAATATTCACCCAACACCTAGCATTGAAGGTAATAAAATAGTTTGATTGATAAGATAATCTTTGAGCTATTGAAAATCTATTCAGTAGTGATCATCCTAGTGGAATGCAACTACTTTCTTTAAAAGTTGTGTAAATGGATGGAACTTATTAGATAATTGAGAGATGAAACATTGGATTGACTGGATCTTACCCTTCAAACTATGGAGTTGTTTTAAATTGGTTGGTGGTGAAATATTGTTTATAGCATGGACTTTAGATATATCAAATTCAATACCTCTACAAGACATGATGAAGCCAAGTAATTTTTTTGAGTTTACACCCAACACACATTTCTTTGGATTTATTCTAACTTTTTACTCTTGTAGTCTTTCAAATATCTTGCATAGTATTACTAGATGGTTGGCCCTAGTTTTGGATTTTCCTAATATGTCATCAACATAGTCTTCAACAATATCATGCATCATATCATGGAATATGATATTCATGGCCCTTTGATATGTAGCTCCAACATTCTTAAGGCCAAATGGCATCACCTAATAACAAAATGTTGCCCATAAAGTGGTGAACATTATTTTATGTTGGTCTTTTGGTGATATTCTAATATGATTGTATCCTAAAAATCCATCCATAAGTGAAATCATTTCATAACCTATTTTAGAATCGATGATCATGTTGATATTAGGTAGGGGAAAATCATCTTTTCGACAATCTTTATTGATGTCTTGAAAATCAATACAAATTTTGATCCCTTCAGGATTTTTACTAATAAGTACAACATTAGAGATCCATGTAGATAGTCAATGGATCAGATACATCTTCTTTGTAAGATTTTTTCCAACTCTTTCTTTACCAATATAGCAATGCAAAGATGCATCTTATGTAGCTTTTGTTTTACTAGTTTAGCATATAGATTAACCACAAGGTGGTGTAGAACCAAGGTGAGGTCTAAACTTGGCATGTTAGAATAGGCCCATGAAAAATATCCATAAACTCTCTCAATAGAGCGACAAAGATGTCACATTCTTCCTTATTGATAGATGCTCCTAATTTTATCCATTTTAGGTCTGATGAAGTCTTGATATTTACTTTTATTGTACAAATCTTTAACTAGAAGGATCAAACCATCTTCTAGGATAGTAGGCATTGACTTGAACTATTGGACTATGTTAGGGTCCTCTATTATGACTTGCTCTTCAATTTCTCCTAGGCATGATGAATTTGAATCCCCTAATGGGAGATCTTTCCATGTAATAAAAATAGTGGAAAATTCTTGAAGTATTTGATCAAATACTTGTTGTTGCTCAAAGCTAAACTCTGATCCACAGGTAAGTTCATCATTGGTGGTCTCCTGGTCTAAATTCAAAAAGGAATGAACACCCCCATCTAATGGTGCCTAAAATAGGGTTTCACCACTAGACTGGCCTTTATCTTTGCTTTTTCCCTGGTCAAAATGCACCTAAAAGAGGTTTTCACTTTGGGATGTCAATGTTTTACTTATTTATTTTTTTCTAAGGGTGTTCACTCGCTCTCCAAAATAGGCTATAGGATCTAATGTGATTAAGAATCTTGATTTGTGATCTCCCAATAGAACATTATCTCTAAGGCCTAAGAAATCATAGAATGCCTCATCATTCTAGATCTCATCAATCAACATACTAGATTCTTGTTGGTCCAAATATATCAGTTGGGGATAATACAATGACAATGGATTATGATGAATGGTTTGGGTAAGGGTATAAATGGAATTGTTATCAAATATGTTTATTTTAGTTAGGTTATCAAAGGTAAGGCTATTATCAGATTCTACTTCACTATCAGCATCATCATCACTAGTTGCTAGTGATGGATTTTTAATAAGATATGTGGGGTCACCCCTAGGTAGTTTAAATATAAGTCCATAAGTTATTTCAGACTTAGTCATGGAAATTGGCTCGATGGTTCCTTATTGATTCAGTCTGAGGCCTCTTCCTTGATAATTGTTACACTCCATGATCCTATTGGGAATAGGATACTTTGTATTTTTGTAACAATCAGCTTGGTAATCATTGTATAACCATGATTCATCCCCTTTAAGAGGGTTAGGTCCTAGGCCAGATGCTGGTACAAATGTGATAACTCCTTTATCTTTGTTCTTTCATTGCCAATGCATATGTGGGATGACCTTAGGTCACATAAAGGTTTTTGGATTTTGAGGAAGATTGGAAATATGAAATGTATCATGGGACACCCAGTCCATTATCTAAAATGGTGAAATGATTAGAAGATTTAGGAGGTGACATGTGGGAAAGGGAATCTAAGGTATTATGATCTATATAATTATCCAATAAAGGATAAAATAGTATATCTTTTCCTCTATCCTACTTAGAACTTAGATTTGTATCATATTGATAATTATAGCTTTAAAACTCAGCCTCAAGATGTTTATAGTGCTCATATGGGCGTAAATCTCCTAGAATATTCACTTCCATCTCTGAGTGGGAAAACTTAATACATTGGTGTAGTGTTGATGAGACTACATCAATCTCATGTAACCAAGGCCTACCTAGAAGCATGTTATATGATAACTCAAGATTAAGCACATGATAAGTGTATCATGGGTCAAAGGCCCAATGATAACTTGCAAACTAATGGTGCCTTGTGACTCTCTTTCTTGATTGTCATAGGCTTTAATAGTTATTATTTATAGCTAGAGATCTATCATTCTATACCTAAGAATCTTGATGAGCTTTAGAGACACTATGTTAAGGCCAAATCCATTGTCTATAAGGACACATTTCACTTTATGCTATCTGATACAAATCTCAATGTATATTGGGTTATTATGGAGTGGGCCAAGGGAAGACATATCAGTTTGGTTAAATGTGACTTGTTGGGCTAGAGCTAAGTGTCCAACCAAAGCTTGAAAGTTATCATGGGATTTGTCACTGTAATAGTGAATTGGGTCAAAAACTCATTCAAGATGTTCTTATGGACTATGACATCGATAGGAAATATATAATAAAAATTTGTGTTGGTGTCTTTTATAATTGTTCCATAATATTAAACTTCTTGTCTTGGTCAGTAGTGAATGATTTATTCTGAGGCTAAATGGTTGGTTAGATGACAAGTAAAGTGAAAAATGGTTATGGGATTGGGATAGTAATCTTTGACCTCTAAGTTATGATTTCAAAATCAATATTAAATACTAGACCATTATTGATAACCGATGCTGGGAATGGTGTGGGACTAAATAAGATAAGTCTCGATTGTTAGTGTACTTGTATGTGGTCATGTGACAAGGATAAGTTGCTATAAGATCTAAAAGGGGAAGTCTTAGTTTATTGTTTTTCTTGTATTCACTCCCAGGTCAAAGGAGAATTATCCATGTGTTTTGGTTGAATATTATTGTTTAGCAATGGTCTAGGCTGATTAGTGTTCAATCTAGGATTAATCGAGATGGTATTAATGCTACCCCCTACAATATGAACAACCCTATTGTAGTCATGTGCAACTACATGGTAGTTTTGTTGGTTGTTACTATTTTGACCATGGTTTTGTCCATTATTATGTCATTATGGGTTCTACTGCTAATTTTGTTAGTTTTGTTAGTTTAGCCTTTGATTTTGATACTGTTGATTTTGCTATTGCACTAGTTATTATTAATGTTGATTATTTTATTGTTATTGATTGTTATGTCAAGAAAAGGTGTTTTGATAGATCCAAAGATTTTTATTGGAATTGGAATCACCATTATCTAATTTTATCTCCCCATTCTCTAACATATTATTGATTAAATGCTTGATTTGGACACATCATAGATTATGCCCGTTGACCCAATGATAGTCACAAAATTTATTTTCTTGATACCAATAAGGCTAAGGAATGCCTTATGGATAATGTTTTGGTATGGGGAAACTAATAAAGATTATTAGCAATAATATTATGAAATATAGACTCAATATGTTCTCCTAGGTCACTAAAGACATGACATGTAGGGATGATTCTTCTAGGAGGAGGGGTTTGCAATGGTAAAGGCTACTATATTTATTGTGCAAGTCTTGGTTGTTACACTTATAGCATTGGTTGGAGAGGTTTCAAGGTATGAGTAATCTAAAAAGGTGGTGGAAATGATGTCTACATAGTTTGGACATGATGAGATTTGGTTACTCCATTTCCCACAACATTCCTATTATGGCTAAATTGCTTTGGTCTTTCATGGTTATTGGCCTGTGCCAGTTGTGATGCTTGTACTTGGATGGGATGTTGGTCATTTTCATGATTGGTACCTTGATTTTTATTAGTTTAATTAAGCTGGATGACTCCTTTATTGATGAGTTCTCTCTATCAATAAACCTTTATCAATGATCTCTTTGAATGTATGCACACATTGTAGTTTTGGATGATAGGCTATTTCATTATGCAAATTTTTGGTAAACATAGTAGTTATTTTTTTATTAGGTAAACTATGCGTTAAATAGATTTTAAGGGCTATCCATCATTATAAATAACTTACAAAACTCTCCTTAGCTTTTTGCTTTGCTTCTGTCAGGTCCACTAATGAAATCTCATGTTCAAGATTATAAGAAAAGTGTTGCAAAAACTTATCAAAAAGATCATCAAAATATGTTACTAAATTTTTGGAAAACTTAAAAAACCAATCCAAGGCTTGTCCAACCAAGCTCCTTGGAAACAACAAAAGTTATATGTTGATATATGCCACTGGTTGACATGTGACAAAGAATTTGGTCAAATGAGCCTTAGGATCACCTTTCCCTTTGTATTTATTGAATTTTGGTGGTTTATATCTTGGAGGAAATAGTATATAAAAATTATCCATATTGAATGGATAGGAACAAACATCATCTAATTTTAAATTTTTAGTTTGCTTCCCAGTCTGAATGGCAGTAATTGCATCCTTCATCTGTTGTAATTCTTGGGATAAGAAACTGGATGGAATATTGGTTTGAGGGAGAATTTGGGTTTAGATAGATGGTTGGAAGGGCACAAGTGGAACACTTTTTCCAAGGTATGATGGAGGTACCTATTTGGGTATATTGGTTTGGTTGGACAATAGACTAAGAATACACATATGTTGATTGGGATGTACTTGAAATTGCACATTTGGCTACTCAATATTCTAGTTTGGGTTGGTGATAAATGTTTGACTTGGGGGATTTTGTGGTTGGGATGGATGGATATAATTATATGATGCCTACTATAGTTGAAAAGGGGCATGCTATTGACTAATTGAACCTTGTTGTTGAGTGGGAACTTATGGACCAAAACCTTATCTCTAGATTTGTGGCACATTTTAAACCAATGGTTGTCTAGTAGGTACCTAAGAAACATGAGTACCTCCTTATTGCATGAATCCCTATGAGGAAGTGAAAGTAGGTTGTATATTCGACATCTATTTTTGACCAATATTTTTACATTACTAACTAGTCACTACTTGGTTTTGGAATGGCATATTAGTCTATGACTGAAAAGGAATGTTCATCGTTACCTGGTGGGGTGGAATATTTTTTGCCCCTAATTGAGGTGGTAATGTATTTTTCCTTTGTTATGTTGATACACTAGACTATGTCTACTATTGTGGAATACTACTCACTACCTATTAAGTGGGAGCAGGATTCATCACATTTTGTCATTAGGTATGATATTGGCTATTATTTGATTACCAAATCTCATAGGTTGTACAGTTGAGGAAGCAGTTGGTTGAGGTTGGGGTGCATAAAATCCTATCCCTTGGTATGATGACCTATTTATAGGATTAACTATAGGCATATGTTGTTGGCTAGTTATTTGCATATTAGTACTACTTTGATTGAGACTAGATGTTATTTGCACATTATCTACTACGTTTGGCTCACTATTCAGTATAGAGGCTGAAGAAACCTCTTCAATAATGGACATATGCATTAAGTTATCTATTGAAGCATTTTGTAAAAATTGGTTAAAATTCAAATTCTCTTGTCTAGTTAACTCTATCATCACTCTTGTTAAAGGAACTAGGTTAATGAGAGGCTTACTTACCATGTTCATCTAATTGGAATCATGTGCTAGATTTAGATATTTTTGATATGCTATCTGCATTTGATTAAAGTTTTCTTCCATGATGTTTTTGCTTTGATTATATATATTAGGATCTTGGTATATTTTTTAGACTAGAGCCATAGGATATAGATGAAGCATGTTGATCATAAATGATATTGTGGGGCACTCTTACTAGACTTGGTAAATTTTCATGGGGGAAGTCTAATAAAAACTTAGCCCCTACCTCTATGGCTCTAACCAAAATCTCATCTTTGTTCTCTAAAAAAATTTTCTCAAACAAAAATGGATCATACATGAAAGCTATATTAGTAGAATATGCTTATTGAAGTACTAGCTCATCCACTATAGGTATTGTAGCTAAGTATTGCATGGTTTATTCTTGGTCTTATTCTATGTAAGGTGGTGTGTTAACCAGATAGTTAGCTAATGGATCTTAGCTTTGTGCCCCTGATTGAGTATTATAAGATGGATAATGATCCATCTCATACACAATGTTATCCGCATAGGGGTCTTTCACCATTTCTTCATGTGCAACTACATTACTAATCCCTTAATTTTACATGAGTTGAATATGAGTGTATGAATACATGTTGGGATCCATAGTCAATGTTTTGTGATAAAAGGTCATGGAGTTCTCTAAACACTAAAAAATCTAAAATCTAAATAAATGATGCTTTCAACTTGGTCTAGATTTATCAAAAGAATCAAAAGTTTTATGGAAATATTGGTGAAGAAATAAGTTAGTGTAAATTATCTAACATTTCACCATTCACACAAAGGTAAACAAGTAAATGGATTGAAAAATCAAAATACCAAACTCTAAGGTTGAAGTGTTTCAAATCAATCTATTCTAGGAATTTAAAATTTGCTAGGTCTTTTGGAAAAACATGGTGTCAAAAGATAGGATCAAACAAGGCATGTGCTAGGACTCTTGCCCAAATGGTGTCAAAATCTAGACTTTGAAAATAGATGAAATTTTTAATCTAACAGATTTTAAACACTTCTAACAAACACTAGGCATTTGATTGTTGGACATGAACTTGGTCAACTAGGTATAAAGTATGAAACAAAAGGCACTTTAACCATAGTTTATTTTCTCACAAAAAATGGTATAAAACTTGGTTTTGTTGACAAACAAGCTAGACAAAGGTGATTAGTATAATTGTTTTCAGCAAAAGATCACAAAAGTACACTCAGATCAGTCTGAAAATGTAGGAAGAAATTTGAAACTCTATGCAAGAAGGTCTATGAAACAATATTTAAAATGTTTTGGGTAGTGTAAAGATGCTATACTAACCAAAAAGGTGTGATAAAAAGGTTTGCTTCAAAAAAGTTCTAAGGTAAAGATGTTTTCCTATAATTTTGGTAGCATAAAAATACCTTTCTTGACTCAAAATGTTGTGGTGTATAGACTTAAAGTGCAAGTGTTTAGCACAAGATGGATTAAGTCTATCAAGTGATGATAATGACTATGAGTCTTAAATTACCTTCAACTTAAATTGGAAATTAAACCTAAGTTCCCTCAATTTTAGTGAAAATGGTGAACCCACTTAACACATCAACCCTAGGAACTTGTAAAGGTGTAATTTTGAATTTAAATTATAAGTGAAGGAATTAAAAAACTTTGGTAAAGGTTTTGACTCAATTGGGTAGCATAACTACATCAAAGTGGATGATATGACTCTTAAGCTTTTTATGAACTTTGAAAAAGGCAAATGGATGATCTCATGTAGGAAACATAATGTCTCTTTATTCAAAGGAAAATTTGGACTATGTGTTTGGTTTGGATTGTTTATTTACACTAAGTTTTTGACTACACACAAGACTTTAAACTAGGACAAGATCCACTAATTAACTCCCTTGCATCCTAAACTGACAAGGTTTCTTGGAATTGTTAGAATCCATCAATATACGTCATTTGAGAGGATTTTAATTGTTAATCCAAAAGTAAATACACATTATATAGTAGGGTTTTTACACCCCCTCCTTCTCTCAAATGAAAATACTATGACATGGACCTTGAGGTGTACCTTGCACCGATAATACTTCCATGGAAAGTGGGCATTTTTCTAAGATCTAACATGTTTCTAAACGATCTAGGGGAATCAATTTCACAATGAATTTCATGCCAAATAATGAAAAATAAAAGCATGGATTTTGGGTCCATATCACTTTGCTTGTTGCAAAAAGGTCTAGTCATTTTTTCAACCACTACATCCTACTATTCACTTAGTGTAGTGTGATGTTCAAAATGCCACTATGTCCCATGTGCAACTCTAAAGGATCCAAATAAAGTCAATATTAGGAGATGAAACCCGAAGTCAAAGATTTCTTAAAGAACTTGTGGGAGGTGATGAAGTCCCCTTTGCAAGGCAAGATGAATAAAAACAAAGAAAACATGAAAATAGAAAGACTTTACGTTCATTTTCAAGGTCACCCAAACTTTGATGAGTTTTTGGGGAGTGCTTTAGATGAATTTCTTTCTAAGCCTTGGACTAGGCTATTTGCAATAGGAATTACAATTTTGATTTCAAGGGTTCCCTAAAGGAGACAAATGGAAGTGTATACACACAACATCCCTCTTCTTTCCAAACAAAAAATAGATCAAACAAATATTTAAGACAAAAATGACAAGTGTGTTTAATTTTAAGCCCAAATGAAAGATTTGGTAGTGTTCATTTGACCCCTTGTTCTTAGTTGTAAGTTTGAAAACTAATGATAAAAAAATTTATTTAATCACCTTAAATTTTACTTTAAGAACTAAAATAATGTTCCTAATTAATTTTAAAATCATTCAAAAGGTGGTCTAAAACATGATTTATCAAATTTGAAATCCACTTGTTACCTATCTACCCTTAAGGCATCACCCCAAAAGTAAATATGTTAGATTAGAAAAAAATTAAATATATTTTCCAAATTTTGTAAAAAAAATCAAACTTGAAGCTAATCTAATGCCAAATTTTGAAAATTTAGGAGAAAACATGTGGTTTAAAAAAATAATCATCCAAAATGGAGTTTGTATGACCCCAAACCAAGCA
Source organism: Torreya grandis (assembly GCA_037957365.1). Taxonomy (NCBI): domain Eukaryota; kingdom Viridiplantae; phylum Streptophyta; class Pinopsida; order Cupressales; family Taxaceae; genus Torreya; species Torreya grandis. The sequence continues at coordinate 64,013 of JARHVA010003868.1, read as the reverse complement.
TTTTAAAATTGCTCTCAAGTTTATCTTTTTAAGAAAACATAGTGACTGACGTCAGTATATAACCAACATCGGTTACACTTACTAACTAATGATGGCTATCTAACTAACATTGGTTACAAAAAAGTTACCAATGATGCCTATGCCAATTGATGATGGTTTTAATAACTGATGTTAGTTACTTTGTAAATCTGTGGCAAAACAAAATGATAAAACAAAGTTATAAAATCAATTTTCAAGAGTTTTAATGATACAAATGAAGATTTTAAAGATGAAAAATGATATTCTTCATGTGTGGGATGTGTCTAGTCCCACCAGGTGTGCCATTATGTGATCTAAGAATTTGACTCAAGAGAGGATGGTTAGTATGGTTTTAGTTCCAAAATGAAAAGAAAATGAAATAAACACACTAATAACATAACATCTCTAGGCCTAAACACTAGGGGGAGCTTAGTTAACAAAATAAAATGATAAACACAATGAAAAATTAAGGAATGATAACACAATAATCCCTTCACCTTCCTTAGATGCTCCAAATGCCTTTATGGTAATGGCTTGCTCGACTTGTGCTCATGAAGTCCTTGGCAATGGAAACTTGGCTACCTCCATCTCTCCTTGACACCTTTGGCTTGGACTTAGCTTGGATTGGAATCAATTTGGCATGGTAACACTAGTTGCAATGACTCCTTGAACATTTTTGTGCAATATAACTTTACACCAAAATAGCTTATAAATGATGTTGTGAGGCCTCCTATTTATAGATTTTTGGATTTGATCATAATTAACCTTAATGTTCCATCTCAAGATTGAGATGTGTGGTTGAAGATAAATTTAATTTTTTGAATTAAGTTGGTAATTATCCTCATCATGACATTGGAAGAATGGGTAATTGAGAGGCATGGAGGGCATGAATTCTAATATTTGTGGTATTTATGGCCTAAGGATGTCTTCCCAAGAAATTAGGTCACTTGATGATGTAGATATTTAATATTCATTTCTAAAATAAAGTATTCAACACGTTTCCATGGAATTCTTGATTAGGCCTTGATTTGGGTTGATCAACTCTTAAACATGATTAAGAACTTTATGCATAAATTACTCAAATTGGTCAAAATGCCTTATTATTGGTCTTAAATTTGACCAAATTAGAATTGGAAGTCACTATTAGATGCATTAGATGTGTATTCCCATTTAGGATGTTGCCAACAACAAATAACAATGACACAAGTCTTGTGCAAAATATTTGATAAGAAAGAGCAGTCCAGAGCACATGGTTGTAAAACTGGAATTTTAACTCAAAGTGAACTTATCAAAGTTAACTAGCCCATAAATTGTATTTCCCCATTTAGTGATACCCTAGCCAAAATTGGCACTTGAATATTTTAGTTTCACAACATTTATCATGTTTTAGTGTTTTTAGGCCAAATTGTGTATTTTGGGTGGAAATTGGCCAAAAACCTGATTAAAGGTTATCAGTGGCCAGTTTAGGTGTCTATAGATCCTTCTTCATAGCATATAGTTTTGATTGCATGACCAATAAATCTATATTTTATATAATCTCCACATCTAGCTATAGTTAGTACATAGTAGACAATATTAGATATAGAGCATATTCCTACACAACATGACTAGTACAGACATTTGTTCAGTTGGCCTATAGTGTTTAGATATTATATAACATCAAGTAATATGATACACATTCATACTAACATTAGTTAGTAGCTTCACTTAGTAGGGTAATGATGGAGCCAAAGGTGTGGTTAGACTTTGTATTCTTGAGAGACTCTCAGGGAAGTAATATGCATAGTGTGATATCTTACATCCCCACATACTAACAACTAACATTCCAAATTCCCAATAACTATCCATAGCCAAAACCATCATGTCAAAGTCCATATCTTACGAAATCAACTTATCCAAATCCTAGTTTACCAATCTCAAACTAAGTCAAATTTATACAAATAGTTTACCAATTACCAAAATAAATAAATTTTTGCTTATATAAGATTATAATTTGAAATCAATAGCGTAACATCACAATTATCAATAAAACAATCAAATCACATATCCCAAGTACCATTTTACCAAACATATACAACCTTCAACATCAGCACTAGATCAACTACTTCTAATTGACAAAATACACTAAACATAACAATATATTTCAAATCCCATAAACAGAGTACACATGAATCAAAACTGAAAACTAGTATCCATATACATATAATGTAGTTTTCAAAACATATACATCATATCAAGATACAATCAATCATGAATGTGCATCATACCCTCACTCTTAGTCTTACTCTTTCCTCTAGTATTAGTCCCATAATCTAGCCTAGCATTCGATGTCCCAACATCTCCTCGAGCTCTTGATTACCTCTTATGTCGATTATCTCACTTTATTAACCAACCATCCTCCTCAAACAAGTCTACATATCATCTCTATAAATCAATGTACTCATTTATAGTCTATGTACTCACTGATCCATAATTAGGTGGAACCATCCTATGCCTATCTCACTTAACCCTCAGCTCATCTATTTCTCCCACTACCTTAACAAATGTAGATGTATCTATAGCATCCCTATCAAACAAATGAGTGTAAATTCTAGTTGTAACTATCACTCGATCTACCAAACCCTCATCTATAACATCATTAGGAATATGTAGTGTGAAATTTTAAAGTTTAGACTCAATGATGGACTCTCAAAACCCATCATCTCTACCTCCCACCCTAACTTGTGCTTCATCTTGAGCACCTTCCACTCCACTTTCATGTAAAAGTAAGACACTAAATTAGACATAAATTTTAGAAAAAAGATAAAACATGTGAAAACTTGAACAATAATTCAAATATAATCAATGCTTACCTCCCATCATTTATATCAAAGTAGGGTCCTCATACTTAGGGGCATCCCCTCCACCAATAAGATATAACAGAGCACATCAATGCCTCACCTACCATTGGGTATATGACTCTATACATACAACATCATCTACATAAGTAATATTTATATCGCATATCATGTATCTAAAGGTAATGGTGATAACTTATCCTTAGTGTGCCATAAATGAGATCCTAACCTTGATGCTACATGTGTACCCCTCAACCACACCCATTTTATTGGAGGCACATCCTATGGTACCCCAAACTATCTAGTCATGTGCTCATACTGAAAGCACTCATACACTCCAACCCAGTGATCATGTAACTATTTTCACTTAGATTTTTACCCTTTAAGGAGATGAAAAGTTTTCCTCATCTAAGTGTCATAATGGAATCACCTCTAGGCTTGTGGGTATCATAAAGAATAAGGTGAATCTCTAGATAGGGCTAGCTCCCTTGATGTACCACTTTGGATTGCAACTATTAATAAACTTGGGGGGTAAAAAGGGATAGAGATAACTAAAATCAAACTAACCAAATGGATTTGATATGCTAAATTGACTAATGGCATCCAAACATATTTATAGTACACTTGAAATCAAAGGACAAACTAAACATACACTTCTCTGATCTTCATCTTCTCACATTAATGTTACATTGTGATGTTATGGATGAATGTGAAAATATATGAAGACTATACAATACTCCTATGAGGGAACTAATTAAAATACTAACTCACTCAATCCTTGGCATCTCATAAAAACATTCACATGCCTTGTAAGAAGAAGTTTTCCAATTGTAAATAGGATGAAAGAATGACAAAACATGCTAAGGAATCCATAGTATTCACTTATGCAAAATCAAAAATTCCAAATGAACAAACCAATAAAATTTATGGAAGAGGTAATAATAAACTATCTTATTGATAAAAATTTATACATTTGTGTAGTGCTTCACCATACTCAAGTGGAGCATCCAATACAATGCCAAAATGGCTAGTTCTTATAGAACTTGTGAGAGTGAGAAGAAGAGAGAAGTACAAGGGTCACAAGGACACTTGTAAAGTTTAGAGGAGTATTTAATTATTCATGTGATAATTATATGGGATGAAACATTCAAGGCTTGGGAGTCCAAGTTTCCATACAAGTCATAAACTTAATGAAAAGTGGCAAAAAATTCCTTATTTTTGCTCAAAAAAATTGCCTTCATGATTGATCTATTTGAACATCCTATAACTGATTATAAGTATTAAAAATGATTATAATGTTATAAATTCCTCTCCATTCATTAGTTGTAGGATTTGTCATCTGAAATCACCTAAAGAGGAACAATCATCATTTGATATCTAGAAAACTACTCTTTCATGTACCCTTCACACTTGGCTTCAAAAAAGAGATTAGTTGCTCATGAAAATCAATAATAGGTAGTGAATGAAATGTGTCAATACCCTCCATGGCTCTATAACTATTAGGGGTACCTTAAAGGCCATTCACTTAAAGTTTTCACACTTATCCCTAATTTGTCCATTAGGCCAATTTTAACTGGATAAGTTAAAGCTCCTAGTTTGGAAACATGGGAGTTTTTTAAAGGCATTATATTGATATTTGGAGTTATCTTAAGCCTTAAAATTTCCATCCATGTGGTTTGAATCTCTTGAAACCTCCTATAACCTAAAACACACACTAAATATTGATAAAAACCTTATTTTTCCCCCATTAATACAAGTTCATACATCTTAAAAGAATGTGAAAGATCCTAAGTGAGTCATATACAAGGTCTAATATGTTTCATGAGAAAAATATGCCATTATATTTCATCACCAACTCCATTTCTCTAAACTAGTCTTGACTAAGGGGTTGTAAGGGTTTTAGGCATATTTTTGGTCTTAAGCATTGTTCATAAGAGTTTGATATAAAATTTTCCAACCAATTCCACAAATTGGTTTTTTAAGACCTTTTATAACATCTCTAAAATCCTTGATCTCCCATGCAAATCCTCCAAAAAGATGAGCATCTAAACCTAGCCTGTCAAGCTTGTCTTCTTGTTTCCTGCATGCCTCAGTTGTTATTGGACTCAAAAATAATTTATTTTATTTTTTTATTCCTCCAAATGGTTTTATCACCTCTAATTTGATCCCATGGACATTTTTTAAGAGGTTTTAATTCATACTTCATGTTAGAAATGGAAAGGCCTCTCATTTGGAATCTAGGCTTCACCATGCCTAATTTGCTTTTTTACACTTCAAAGATCAAAATGTCTCCTTGATATATTACCCTAGATTAAAATAGTTTATATAATTATATATTATCCTAAATAACATGTTTTAAATAGTTTTAATGATCACTTATGATATAATTTCATATAAACCTTCATTTGGGCATTAGGCCTAATCCTTGCTCACTAGGTCTATTTACATCATATGGTGTTTGGAACTTATTTTTAACATTAATCCCTCTATGGAAGGTTATAAATGATTAATTATATGTGATTCATCTCTACATAACCCATTTCAATGTATCCCCAAATTTTTTTCATGCTTCTTTACCCTTTTCCTCAAGGTTGCAAGCTTCAGATACAAAGGGAGTGCCCTCTATCTGAGATAAAATAGAGGGAAATCCACTATTTTACTAAACAAATATGATTAATTTACAAGTATCCTCAATTATTAGGGATTATTTTTACCAAATTTTATCTCCTAACATTAAGATATGACCTCTCAAACTCTCAAAAATCCAAAATTAACCTATCAGGCAGAGACTGTGTGCATTTCATGTTAGACTGTATATTTCCTATTTAGAGCCTCCCATTATATGGTATATTCATTAAGAGGTTGATTTTAGGATATTTTTATTTTATTTAAGGAATCTAAATTTTCAATCATCTCTCTAAATTTTCATGAACTCCTCACACTCTTAAAAATCTAAGACTGGCCTTCCAATCCTTGACTGTGTTCCCTTGAAATTTCACACTTGTAGGTGAATATGATTGGTTTAGGTTTGGAAAGATTATTATAAAAATCAATTAAATCCATTTTAATCACACTATACTTTATTTAACTTTTCTTTCTTCATTTGTTCTTAAAACACTACCTTAGGCCTCAAAATGTGTCACTAGTTAGACTGAGGTACTCTACCTCTTTAGACTCTATCTATAGGTGTTTTTTGTATGATTTATGCCTTAAAGACAAGGGAAAAATTCCTTTAATCATTTCATGGTCATATATAATTTTAAAAACTCAATAGTTCACCTTGTGTGGCCTTATATCATCAGTTAGGCAAACTCTCATATCACTATTCATTATTTAACTGAGCATGTTGACTGAGACAACTTTTTATAGGTGTGTACGAGCATCATTTGAGATCATAATGGTATAAAATTACTCCAACTAGGTCCCTTGGGGTCACAAGGTGCATGTGTATAAATTTACTCATCTTGAATTCCCTTAAACCATCACCAAAGCATTAAAGCTAGCTCACTATTTTGTACCCTACCTATAGGTCAACATATACATAGTATACGAACTGGGAGTGTCCATGCAAGGAAAATAAAAGTCCATTTGTTCCTTGAAGATATTTATATTTCATGAGTGTCCCTTGAAAATTTTAAACCAATAGCAAATTTTGTATGTTCTAGTTTTACCACATTAGGTGAAAAGGACTCTTATAGGATCAAACATGTAGGTGATCACTATAAGGTTTTAGTGTATACAAATGTAAGTTTAGGGTTCTCAATAAATATATTTTTCTAAATCCCTTGGACCCATTCTATGTAGGGATCTTATCTTTAAAGGATACTACATGTTCCACCTCTTTAGATGTTTTATAATACCCTCTAAGTATGTTGTAAAGTACCTATAAAAACCTCCTAGACCAATACACTCATATTATACCTCCTATAGACCTATAAAGTCAAATTTATACTATAGGTGCCCTTATTTGACTAAAATGTCCAATTTGGTCAAAAGTAACCAACAACTGACCCTCATATACCACAACTACACTCCATCCTTGAGCCACCTAGGAAATCCTCTATAGGGCCTCCATATGATATCCTAGGCCACCAATCTATCTAAAAAGTGTCTATAGTGATCTATCCCATGATATCAAATAGCCAATGTACTCATCTATCCCTCCCCATATGGCTATGAGGGTACCCACCTCTCCCTCTGCAATCGTATTGGCCATACAACCACTATATGCTCATAATCCCAACAATGTAATAAAGTAGTTGTACTAATGCCACCACTGAATGAATCTTGAGTGAACCTGTAAATATCCTTATATAAGTGGGCAAGCATAGTCCTACCCCATGAGAACATAGTACCATACACCTCTATATTGCACATGATCATATGCATCATATATGAAATTGACACCCCACTCCCATCTATAGAAACAAATAAATCTAACAACATGGCCAACCACTTCCAAAGTTGTATAACACTCGAATACACAATAAATGATAATAATAAATTACTATCAATGACTCTCTTATGTATGCCTAAGGGCACACCAACAAAATATAGGGATGCACGGTTGATAACATCCACACCCATATCATCTTGTAATGTCACTTGACATTCACTAATCATTAAGTAAAAAAAATGGTACACATCCTCTAGAATAATTGTCATTTCCCTAATAAGAAGCTATATATTACATGCATATGCATTCTACCTCTCACATAAGGTAGTAATCAGATACCTATCCCACTACACAGGGCCTAGGTCACACATATGACCCAACCCTTCTATATCCATCACAACCCTCTCATTAACTGATAAAAGAAACAATTTTAGTGTCTCCATCACTTGGCCTTTGTGAAACTCCCTCATCTATACCTTTCCCTAAAAAACCCCTAAAAAATAGCATATGTATCAATAAAATATGTCAAAGTAAATAGCCAAGCTAAACAACAATAGATAGCCAATCAGAATCTCAAAAAACTAGCCCCAATGAACAACAACATTGTAAAAGGACACTAGTGTTGGACAATAGCACTAGAACCTAAACAACAATGTTGAATACTAGATATGAGTGCTAACTCCTAGACAAGAGTGTTAAAACTAGTCCAAAGTCTTAAAAACAACTAAAAAACATCAAAAACTAGCTTTCAAACAAGCAAAAATCAAGCATTTCAGCTACTTACTAGGGTAATCTCCTTACCAATGTCAATTTGGGTTACCAACTACTCAAATCAGGTTGTAGTAGATACTCATCTCTTTGGCATAACTCTTACTCTAGAGCTCCAAAATCTTAGTGTAATTAATGCACAAATGAATTGAGAATGAATCCAATTCGCTTATATCAAATAACTTTTTCATTCAAAGAAATATAACATTTTTCCTATAACTTCAACCTTGTAGCTCTATTTTACAAACCATTTTATTCCATGGAATCATAAAAATGATAGCTTCAATATCAAAGAGCTTCATTCTCTTACTACATCATCTACCTACTATGGCACACACATATCTATACCAATTTTTTACCCAAACATACAATTTGGTCTTAACCAATCAAAGACTCATTTAACTATCAAACAATTCAACCTAACCAATCAATAGCTCATTTAACTTTCAAAACAACTTAGTATAATCAATCAAGTAACTTCTCAATCAATTCAAACTATACCAACCTCACTTATATCATTATGCCACTAGTCATCACTTTTGGCTCCACCTCCTCTATCACAGATCTCATCCATCTCCCTTAAAGGGGGGCATCATTCTTAGTAGTCTTATTCCTAAACTTATCTAGCATGCCTATCCACTCTCATAGATGAATAGAATATGATTATTACACATACAATAGTCAAATTATCATATTCAGCGTAGATCAGTCAAAAATTATTATGATTTAAATTACATAGGTCACTCATTGTTACTCAAGACATTCAAAGGGACATACCTTGAGTTTATAGATACATAGATTAGTTAGATATATAGTGGTTCAAATTATATGGATTCATAGTGACTTTGATATAGATTCAAACTAGATACCATATTTGGGAGCATGTACATTACTACATGTCTCATACATCTAGCTTCATACAACATGACAAAACTATAGGCCCAGATAACATATTATAGGCATAATGTATAGCACATTATTTTAATCTCCAATTTCACATGTGGGACATGGTATGATAGTTCATTTCACATTTGGTTATATATATTTCTAGATTATACATATGCATCACTCATATACAACATTTGAGGGCATGGCATAGATGTTCATGTTCTTCATCATCTAGGATTATATAGATTGAAATGTCAAAGGCATGCCATTCTCTTACACATTTACCAGAGTTTTATATTACACCCAGCTATACCCAGGATGTCACTAGGTTGGATTTTATGATCATCTGTAGTGATTCGTCCATAACATTACCCAAACATAGACTTCATGAGTTTTTATGAGATAGAGGATAGACATTGGTTTTGGACCTCCAAGTACTTTTAAGTTCTTGTTTAGATTATTTAAATTGGGGGCATGACATATTTTACTCTTCATAGCATATATATTTTATACCCACATTCTAAATTACATGAGTTTATATGGGATAGAGGGCATACATTTGTTTTGAGCCTCATAGTATTTCTCATTCCATTCAAATTCAACACAGAGGGCAAACATTGTCCTCCATTTTTTTAATATTCCACTTCTAGATTTAGTATAAGGGGCATCCATTTCAAGGATTCTTCCTTTTTCTAGGCACTATTTGTCTCTTCATCCACTTCCTTGGCCAAGAAGTGAGGTGGGATCTTTTTTAGCACACTTATCTCCATGTAGGTAGGTTTACGTACACATTTTATTTTCTTTCTTTTATTGTAGTACTTAATTCATTTCATCACTAGATTAAAATGGGGGAAAGTATATACACCATAAATTGGTCAAGCAACCACACATATCATGTCTTTTCGTAGTCCTTTCATAGGAGACTCTGACTAGAGAATATGAGCTTTATTCACATTTGACCATGTCATTTGTTTTAATTATCTCAACCTTGTTACATGCTCTAAACACCTTTTTGCCTATTTCCAATCATCCAAAGCCTTTCAAATAGTCATTCCACCTCAGCCAGGTTAGGTTTTCTATCATATTCCATCCCCCCAAGTCTTGAGACTATAGGATAGGAGCATTGGGGTTGGACACTAGCATCGATGCCACTAGTGTCCATTTTTGATGCTCTTATCTAAAGCCATTTTCATCTCCAATGATTACTTTATTTTTCTAGTTGAGTCTTACCCCTTTTATTAGCTTCATTCTTTATTTTTCCCATGTCATCCAAATGCAAATAAATCTCCCAAATTTGAAATAAAGAGTCTCTTATATAAAGGACTTCACAAAGAATTTTATATCTATCACATAGTACTTTTACACATTAAATATAATAAAAGATAGTCAATAGTATAACTTAGCATTCTGAATCACACATAGATTTGCATTCTTGATCAAGGAAGGGGCCTAGGAAAAAATCATTCTTGCATCTATCATACATGTTGATTATTTATGTTTCCTAAGGGATAACTACATTAGATCTGAGACCCTATCTTGAGGGTTAATGTAGGAAGTGATCAAAACATTATGGGTTCTAGATCATGCGATCATTCTTCCCCAAACCCAAATTTTCCCCCTTTTACTTTTGATGCATTTGTTATTGCTATGTGTAGATAAATATAGGGTTTGTAGATTTAAATAGATCTACAGTGAGCTCTATTGACTCCCACCCCCTAAAATTTGGTACATAGGCTCACACTAACCCAATGAACAAAATCCAAAAATCTTATATCCTCAAGACAATAGAGACAAAGGTGGAAAACAACACCGGTGCCACTCCTATCTAATTAAAAAATGAATTCTAGATCTAGATTCCAAATAATTTTCTAGTACTACATCTTAATTTCTAGCCCTTGAATCATCTATTTTAGTTCATTTTTAGATAAGTTAATTTCTTTTCCTCATGTAATTTAGTCAATAAAAATATATATGTTTCCATATTAAATTACATGTTTTCCTTACTTCAGACGCCTTATTATTTAGGAACTAAACACTAGTTTTCCAAAAATAATAAAACATAGATGTTGATGATATATCCATCATTAGGATTAGTTCTAGTCTCATTTAATAGATGAAAGTTGATATTTGTTATACTTTTGACATGATAGACTTATGACTACTAAAATATTGTTTAGGTGTTGAGTTTTGGCTAGGTGAGTGTGTTGTATTCATGGCACATAATAAGTATTCCAAATCATTTCTAGAAAAGTTTAGAATGATGGATTGTAATCCAACTCACACACCTATGGAAGTTGGAGATAAAATTTCAAATGACATTACTTCACCTCTAGTTAATGAAATAGTGTATCAGTAGCTAGTGGCAGTCTCATTTTCCTCACTACCACTAGATCATATATTTTTTAACAATGAATTTTCTACCTCACTTCATGTTTAAAACATAGGAACTACATTGGTTAGCTACAAAATGGGTATTAATATATGGCAAAGTTACTCTTGATTTTAGCATTTTGACTATGATTTGGCAAGATGAGCAAATTCAAGAAAATTTACAACAAGTTATGTATTCACTCTTAGTTTAGGAGTTTTCTCATGGTAGATCAAAATAAAAACTACAATGGAATTATATTTAACAGAAGTAGAGTATAAATTTATGGTTAGTTCAAGTTTTGAAACTATGTGGATAAAGAAAATCTTGAAGGATGTTCAGTTTGAGTCATCAAAGCCTACTCTAATTTTATATGATAACCAGAGTGTTCTAAAGATGGTCAATAATCTAGTATTCCATTCCATGACCAAACACATTAAGGTTCATCATGATTACATCTGATAGTTGGTTACAAACTAAGACACCAGTCTCTTCTATTGCTCCACTATAGAACAACTGGCTAATATAATGACCAAACCACTTGGTGCAAACAAGTTCATAAAATTCATAGATAAACTTGGTCCTATTTTTTGTTTTGCCTTTAAGGGAGGGTTTTAGAGTAATTATATATTTACCTTGGGTTATTGATTAAGGTAATAAGTCTATGTTTAGTTTCTTTAACCACTTGGGTTAAGAGGTTAGTTTGTTTAATGGGCTAAGCTATTTTCATGTTAGTTGACATTTATTGTTTTACCCACCCTTTTCACATGTTTCTTGGGTATATAATTTATTTTACTATTTAATAATCCTTCTTGTATTGTTTGGATATGGAATTTATGCTATGAATATAATATGGTTCTTTCTCACTCTCTAAGTTTTATCTAATAGACCATGCTTTAATGCATGACTTGAGATATAAAGCATATCAACTAGGTACTACTGTGATCATAATCATATGAGATCTTGACTCCTTATCATATGGAAATGGTGAAATCATCAAACTACCTACTCACATTTTTTACCATTGGACCCAAAGTGTGTATATAAAAAATATGATCAACCAGATGAATTCTACTTGTGAAAACAAGTTTTCAAAGTAAATATAACATCTTAGGGAGCTCTTACACATACTCCAATTACCATGATCAACCCTAATCCTATCTAACCATGTCAATATTGGATATCAACCAAGACACCTTAAAGCATACAAGAACAAGCACATTGTACACTTTGTCATTATCACATACACTATCAAAACACTTCATCCACTCAACAAGACATTTCCATGACACCACCATGACAACTCTCCAACATTACCTTCCTAGTTCTGGAAATAAATAAACTTTTGAAAAAAATAAAAATCCAAAAACTTACATGTTTTCTTTGTAATCAAAATGGAAGAGAAACTGAAAAAAATTATGTGTCTTGCTACCTTGACAAGTCTCCTTATCTAACCTTAGCCAAGAAGGATGTTTTATCTCCTCATAATAAACTTTATTCCCTCCAACCACTCTACCAATGTCACTTATGTTTTTTTATTTTCTCCTTCATCTTTGTGCAACTTTCCCCTTCTTCCTTTCCCTTCCATCTCTACACCTCCTTCCTCCCCTTTCCTTCTTCTCTATTGACCTAGAAAAAATAAATGAGGTGACTTAAGGTCTGATCTTAGCTCTTAAAGGGCCAAAATAATTAATTAAAAAGATCATATTTTTCCCCATCTAAACAATGCAATGATAACCCCCAAATCATATTTCATTTTGGTCACAATCCATGGCTATAAAAAAATATTTATTTGCTTAATAATATTTTATTCAAGTCCTATGGCCAAATGTGAATGGCCAATTTTTAATTTGTCAAAAAAAATAATTACTACAAATTTTTAATTTTCTAAGTAATAGATTATTACTTAATTTGAATTAGAAGTAATTTGATAGGGTCCTTTGCTAGGAGTTGGAATGGGAGAGTGGCAGAGAGGGCAGTCGAGAGGCTAGGATAAGGCAAACAAAATTTAATAAAATAATAATTTTACCTTAAGAGTTCAAAGAGGAAACCATAAATAGATTAATATCTTGTTAGTCAAAATGAGAAAAACATCAAGAATAACAATGCACTAAGACTAGACCCTCTTGCCTAAGAACTTGGTGGAGCATAACACAATAAGAAATATCACAACATAGATATAAAGACAATATAATTTTCTTGCCTCCCTTGTTGCATATGATGCTTAATTTTTGGCATAAAAATATTCATGTTTGGCCTATGACAATTGTAGTCTTTTAGTAATGCTCTTTCATGGTGGTAACATCTCTTCAATAATCACTTGTGGCTGGGTGTGAAGCTTGGTATAATTTTGGTATACTAACACTAGTCTCAAAAGACTTCAAGAAGGTATTCTAAAAAAATAAACTTACACATAAAAGCTTATTTATCAATGGTATGGGCACTTGTATTTATAACTCAAAGAAATAACTCTAAACATGGGTAGGTGAGGTTAAATTCTTAGGTTGAGTATAAATTAACCTAGGTTGAGTTAGTCTAACTCTGGGTGGGTTCAAGTCACTCATGAAATCTTGACACCTTAGTTTATGATATTTATGAGGCATGACAACTCACTTTAGATATATGTGATGTGCGAGTCATATTTTTAAATAGTTATGAGATAATAAATCATTTTATTAGCTCTGACTCTTTGACTTCATTTTTCTCTAAAATTTCCTTTTTACTAAATTAAATTCACTAATTTGATTTGGAATTTTTTCTTAGGAAATTTTATTAGGATTTGTAATATAATTATTCTTACTTAGTATTTTTTATCTTTTATCATTTATTTTAAATGTCATGAATTAATATCTTAACATGCCAAAAGTATCAAATTAATAGGTCTTAATTTGAGTAGAGTTAGAACTAAACAATGTTAGTGATGCATATAGAGTAACACACTAGATAAGGTAGCCTAGTCATGTTTATGGGTAATTGAATCCTTTACATGGAAGAAAGTGGGTAATTCAAGTGTTTTCTAAGATTAAGAATGTGTTATTTACTAAAAATTTAAATGAATGTTGGTTTAGTCATGAAAGTGGCCCAAACTAAGTATCTATAGTTTTCCCCTATTTGAGAAGGCATTTCAAGACACACGCATAGTGAAATATTTTCAAAAATTGAAAAAGTCATTAATTTTAATGGTTCATATCCTAAAGGTTAGTTGAGAAGCCCTTGATGCCCCCTTGAGGGAGTGGGTGGAAAGAATAAAATAATCAAATATTCCCTCAAAAGAATAAAATGACATGATCTAAATGGTAACATTGGTGGTATTAATGGTAATGTGGGTGGGAGTTACTAAGTTATCCTAAGGAAATTATAGTTAGTAATGAAGGGTGTGACACTAGTTTGCCCAAAGGTAGTTATAAGTAGTGGCATGGATGGATGCCCTAGTAGGGAAGTGGGATGAATAATTATTTGACCAAAGGTAGTTATAATCAGTAACCAAATATAAAACACTAATTTACCTAAAGGCAGTTATAGTTAGGAACAAAAATTTGGAAAAATTGATTTTCCCAAAGATGATTATAATCAAGAACATAAAGTAGGAAACACAAATTTTCCCAAAGGTAGTTATAATCATTAAAGGAAAAGGAGACGCATTGATTTGCCTAAAGGTGGTTATAATTAGTAATGGAAATGGAAACCCACTAATTTTCCCAAAGGTAGTTATAATCAAGAATACATACATTAATAAATGATAATAACACATTTATAGCCTAAATGTGAGTTCAAAGATGCACGTTTGAACAAACATGGAATATAGGCTAAAAAATAGTGTTTTGAATAGGTCTTAGGTGGAGTAAAAAAATATGGTGCTATAAAATTATAAAAACACATTTCTATCTTAAATGTGAGTTCAAAGATGCACACTCGAACAAACATGAGATATAGGTTTAAAATTATGTTGTTAAATGGGTTTCAAGAGAAGGCCTAAAAGGATAGTTAAGGCATGAGATGTTATTTTATAGTTATCATATAATTATGTTTTATGACTCATATGGATGCTTATTTAGAGATGCTCATATAAATAAACAAATAATAAGTCATTTTTTCACTTATTTATTACTCATGGATTGAGGCACGTTTGGGTATCTAACTGGTTTGTGACTATTGAAGAGATGTTTTCATTGCTAGAAGACTATGTGATCACATTTTTGTGATAGGTTTTGATATTATGCATGATATTTATGGATAAATAAAATGATAATTCATATCTTAAGCATGAAAACTCAATTTAAATGTAAATATAAAAAATTGAGTAATAAAATATGAATAATCAAATCCTAAGTGTAAATAAAACAAACAAATCAAGTGTCAGACTAAATATGAAAGGTTATAACTGAAGTACATGATATGGATAATCAAGGATTTAGTTCAAAGAAAATGTAATAATCTTACAATAACTGATAAAAAAAAACAATATATATATATATATATAAACAAACAAAAACATAACAAAACGCCAATTAAAATAAACAACAAAAAACAAAGAAACAAACAATAAAACATCAGTAAAATACATAAAACACATAATTAAACAAAGTGAACAAAACAATCAAAATGAACAAAACCATCTAAAACAAATAAAAGAGTACGAAGTAAACTACTCTAAACACACGAATTTAAATGAATGAAGCTAAACAAGCAATGAAACACAAATAATAGTTAGTCACAATGTTAGTACAAACAAAAAACAAAATGTTTATGTGTGTAATATTAGATGGTGGATCCTAATCTTATTATAATTTCTAGTTCCTGACAAGGGGGTATGGGGGGAACACCCCCCCACCCACCCACACACTAAAAAATTTAGTCATAAATGAGAAGTTAGAGATTTGTTTAACTTTAATAGGTCTTCAGGGATAACAAGGAATATGAGAACACATGCTAGGATCAAAGTTTAAAAAAAAGCCCAAGGAAGAGTTGTAGTAGTGGAGTTAAAAAAATAAATCTCGAAGTGGAAGATTATTTGACGGTGGAGACTAATCTTATTATAATGTGTAGTTACCGACATGGGGGTGTGTGGGGAAAACCCCCCTCCTCCTACCCTCTCAACTAAGGTCACTATTAGGTCATAGATCTAAAGGTAAAAATTATGTCGGTACATTTTTTTCCTTAATATATATCACTCTCCTTTTATATGAGGGAATTGTAATAATGATGAAATATTGTGTGTGAGTGAAGAGGAGATTGTAGTGGATGTATTGCAAGATTATCCCTTCATTTTTTGGACTGAATAAGAGAAGAACTAGCTGTTTCTATGTAGATATAATCCATTTTGGGTGAACCATGTTAAATCTATGTTTCTCTTGTGTTTTATTTTTTATTTTTATCTTTATTTCATTAATATTTCTCTATGTTCTATATTTATAACAACTAAAATTAGAGATCAAGGTTTATTTGGTAGATAAACTCATAGGAAAAGAGGGTTCCTAGTTCTAGTGGGAGTAATAGTGGAAGAAGATAAGTTTAAGGTTGAGAATTTCAATAACAAAAACTACTAGCTATGGATGATAAAAATGGAGGATTATCTATATCAAAAGGATCTTTTCCTACCATTGGGTAAAATAGAAAATAAGTTGATGACTATGAAGGATAAAGACTGGGAGGATTTTGATAGAAAGGCACTATGAATAATACAGTTGTGTTTGGCAGCATCAGTGGCCTTTAATATTTCAAAAGAAAAGACAACAATAAATGTGATAAAGGCATTGGATAGAGTGTATGAGAAACCCTCAACCTTCACTATGGTATTTCTTATGAAGCATTTATTTAATCTAGAGATGTAGAAGGTGAGTCTATTGTTGATCATTTAAATGAATTTAACAAGTCCACAAATTAGTTAAGCTCTACAGGAGTAAAATTTGATGATGAGTTTAGGGATATTTTGATCGTTTATAGAAAGATAGAATGGCTTGGTCATGGTTATGAGTAATTTTGTCTCTAGTTAAAACACTCTAAAGTTTGATGATGTTATTGGTGTTATTCTTAGCAAGGAAATGTGATGTAAAATCATAGGTGAGACATTAGGTAATGCTTTGACTATGGAGAATAGGGGAAGATAAAAGTATAGATGAAAGGGACTAAGGAATTGTGGGAATTCTAAGAAGGGCATATCCAAATCTAGAGGAATGTTTGTGTGCTAGATTTTCAAGAAGAAAGGACACATACAAAAAGATTGTTGGTTTCGAAAAGGAAAACAAGGAGATGGAAAACAAGATAAAAATCAAGAAGAAAATGTAGTAGGTGATATGTTACAAGATGATTTAATCATTTCTTTAGATAATATTAATGATTAATAGGTGTAATATTTTAGGGCTTCATTTCATGCTACACCCCATAAGAAATATTTTCAAGACTATGTTCAAGGTGATTTTGGATAGGTTTATTTGAGTGATGGTGAAACCTATAAAATTGTAAGAAAGGGTAACATACAGATAAAATTACAAAATGGAAAAATATAGTTTTTGAAAAAGGTAAGGCATGTTCCTGAGTTGAGAAGAAATATAATTTTAGTAGGGTAGTTGGGAAGTGAGGGCTGTATAGTTACAATTACATAAAATTCATGGAAGGTCACTAAAGGATCACTAGTAATATAAAAAGGAGAGAAGGTAGGTACATTATATATATCTAATGGTAATTTTGAATCTTCTATTGATTTTGTTTTTACAAAAGTGGATACAAAATTATGACACCACAAACTTGGGCACATAAGTGAAAGGGGATGCAATTTATCGACTTAAAGAATTATTTGTCAAATTTGAAGAAGGTGGATTTGGATTTATGTGAGTATTGTGTACATTGATAATAGAAGAGAGTTAAATTTATCAGAGTTATGAAGATAAATAAAGATTCAAAGTTAGATCTTGTGCATAAAAATGTATGGGGACCAACTCAAGTATCATCCATTTGTGGATCTTCTTATTATGTTACTTTTATTGATGATGCAACTATAAAAACTTGGGTTTATTACATATGAAAAAAAAATTGATACTTTTAAGAAATGGAATGCTTTGGTTGAGAATGAGATAGGAAATTAGTTGAAGTGTATTAGATTAGATAATAGAGGTGAATATTATAGTAAGGAATTTGATAATTATTATTCATCCCATGGGATTCATAGAGAGAAGATGGTTCCAATAACACCATAACAAAATGGTGTGTCAGAAAGGATAAACATGACAATCTTAGAGTGTGTAAGGAGTATGAGATTACATGTAGGTTTGTTCTTATAGTTTTGGGTAGATACTATGGTTACTGCTATTTAATTAATAAATAGAGGGCCTTTGAGTCTTTTGGGTGGTGGAATTCTAGAAGAAGTATGGATAGGTAAAAAGATAGATTATTCCTTTTTAAATACTTTTGATTGTGAATCATTTGTCCATATTGATAAATAAAATAGAACCAATTTTGAATCAAAATCCATGTAATATACTTTTATTGGATATGGAGTTAATGATTTTGTTTACCATTAATGGGATTTTGAAAATATCAAAATCCTTAGAAGTAGAGATGTGATATTTAATGAGTATGTCATGTACAAAGATTAGTTATAGGGAAAAAACAAGAAAATATAAATATAAAATATGTAGTACTTGATGGAATAAATGGAAATGAAATATCAAAAGTGCCAAAAAATTAGAATGTGCAATAATTCTAATGATAATAAACAGTACCACAAACTCTTGAAAGTGTAGTTAGAAGATCTACCAGAGTAAGTAGACTCCCTAAACAATAATCTCCTTCACTTTATTATTTAATATTGACTGATTTTGGTGATCCAAAAATCTATGAATAAGTAATGTAGGTAAAAACTAAAAAGAAGTGGGAGCAAGGCCTGAAAGAGGAGATGGACTCCTTGGTACATAACCAAACTTGGGATTTGGTTTAGTTTATTGTAGGTAAAATAGCATTGAAGAATAAATGGGTCTATAGGTTTAAGGAATAAAATGGAGGAAAAAATAGGTACAAGGCAAGACTTGTTGTAATGGGGTTTGCACAAAATAAAGGTATAGATTTTGATAAAATATTTTCTCCAATAGTTAAAATGACTTCTATAAGAACTATTTTATGTTTGGTAGTAGTAGAATATTTTCACTTTGAATAGTTATATGTGAAGATGAATTTAATTTAGGGGACTTAGAGGAGGAAATATATATGGATCATTCATAGGGATACCGAGTTAATGGTAAGGATAAAATGGTGTGCAGGTTGAAGAAGAGTTTGTATGGCCTAGAATAATCTCTAAGGTAGTCATATTTGAAATTTGACATATTTGTGATAGAAAAGGTTATATTAGGTGTAATTCTGACCATTATGTTTATTTTAAGAGATTAGATAATGACATATATATTATCTTGTTATTGTATGTAGATGACATGCTTATTGTAGGGTCTAACATGCATGATATAAATGATCTCAATAGAAAACTAGAAAATTCATTTGAAATGAAGGATTTATATGTTACAAAGGAAATCCTTAGTATGAGAATAAAAAAATATAATAAAAATATAAAATTTACATTATCTCAATAAGAATACATCAAGTAGGTGTTAGTGAGGTTCAATATGCAAGATGCAAAACTAGTGAGTACACCTTTGGGAAGGCACTTTAAATTAAGCAAGGAACAATGTCCTAAAATTCAAGAAGAAATCAATTACATGTCCAAAGTATCATATGCTTTAGTATTTGGAAGTTTAATATATGTTATGGTGTGTACAAGACTAGACATTGCACATGTAGTGGGAGTTGTTAACAGGTTTATTAATAATTGAAGAAAGGAGTATTGGGATGTAGTCAAGAAGATTATTAGTTACTTGAGAGGGACCACTAATAGACAATTATGATATGAAGGGTTTTTATGTTACCCTATAAGGATATGTTGATGTGGAAATGGTTGGATATTTAGATGATATGAGGAGAACCAAAGGTTATGTATTCATTGTTGGTGATACAACAATTAGCTAGATTTCAAAATTGTACAATATAGTTTCTTTGTCAACTACAAAGGCATAATATGTTTCAGCTATAGACATAAACAAGGTGATGATATGAATGAAACATTTCATGGAAGATTTGAGATATAAGTAATAATATTTTAGGTTTTATAGTGACATCTAGAGTGTGATCCATTTAGAAAAGAACTCAACATTACACTCAAGAACTAACATATGCAACTCAGGTATCACTTCATTCATTCAATTTTAGAGGATGGTCAACTAAAGTTATAAAATATCCATACAAGTTATAATCCTTTAGATATGCTACCAAAGGTAGTCACAAAGGATAAGTTAGATAGTTGTTCAACTTTAATAGGTCTTCAGGGATAACAAGGTAGATGGGAAACATAATAGGGTCAAAATTCAAGGAAGAGTTGTAGTGGTGGATTTTTAGTAATCAATCTCTAAGTGGGAGATTATTGGATGGTGGAGCTTAATATTATTATAATGCCTAATTATTGATAGGGGGTGTTGGGGTTAATTCCACCTACTAAGATCACCATGGGGGTCCAAGGAAGATTATCCCTTCATTTTTTAGATTGAATAATAGAAGAACTAGTTGTTTCTATGTGGACATAGCTCATTTTGGGTGAACCACATTACATATGTGTTTCTATTGTGTTGTGTTTTATGTATTTTATTTCTATCTTTATTTCATTAATATTTCTCTATGTTATATATTCCTAACATGTAATATACGTATTACCTCTTGGAGATAGGGTGATCCCTAAGCTAGGTAGAAATGACACAAGTACAACACAAGAATAATTGACACAAGGTTGCCCTTAGATTATAATTAAATAATGACACAAAAAATACAAAAAAATGAGGGGGAATATAATCAAATGAAGGGGTAGTTTATCTGATTCTAGATGTACTAGGTAAGTGGAAAATACATACATAGTTTCATGGACACAAGATTCAATGTAAACTTAAGGCCAAATGTAGTTTTCCTAAGATATGGTATAGAAGAAAATGGATGATAAGAAAACATGATTAACTTGTAGAGGAAAATGGGAATGATTTCACAAAATAAGGAGTGTGTGAGATAAGAGGGGATGATGTTCCACAATTATGAAAACATCAACACAAACAAATCATACAAGCATGAGAGTACGGTTTAAGCAAAAACCACACTAAAAGTCAAGAGATGAGTATTCACTAATGAACTAAATTGGTAATTCATAGTGTCTACTACATCCATGGCTTAAAAATAAAATGAGATATCAAAATAGTGAGATTTTATAAATAGAGAGTAATCAAAAAATGGTGAGAGCATAATATGAAGCCAAGTGTTCATTAATGTATCAAAGTTGAATATACAATGCTCACAATATTAACTCATAAAATTGTGAGAGCATAGGGATTGAAGTTAATAAGGATGAGGATACTAAATGATAAGTGGATACTCATGAAATAGTTATGGGTCATATTATCCTTAAGGTAAAGAGGTGGTCAAATAAATAAGGAAGCTACAACCAAGGTAACCCAAAATACCCCATGTATCTAGGTGTTGGCTACATAGTCTGTGTAGACCCCTAGTTGATGTAGTTCTCCCATAAATGGGAGGAAAAAGACTAAGATGGTTTATAAATAAATTTAGTAGATAAAATGGCCCATCTTAAAATATTTTGATATATTTATATCTCACATGGAAATTCTAAGCCAATTTTCATGATTTTATGATTTTAAAGATTTTTTTAATCTTTATTAATATTTAGGGATTTTAAAACTATTCAATTTTTTTAAGAATTTTATAGGCATCTCAGCTCAATCCATAATAATGAGGCACATAATATTCCAAATCATAAAATGGTGAGAGCATGGCTTAGGTTGATCACAAAATAATGAGAGTGTTTAAAATTAATTTACTCATAAAATAGTGAGAGTGTGGCAAAAGGGTGACTGAGCTGAACTCAATTTTAATTGATTGTTGCCTACATAATTCCATTAGGACCTCAATTCACTATATTTCTACCTATCCAAAAGGTGGTGAAATGATTCCAAATGTTTTTGGTGTTTTCTGTATCTTAACTCCATCAATAATTATGAGATATGACACAATCTAAGCTCATAAAATGATGAGAGCATATGGAAAAGGGGTGACTAAACTAACCTCAATGATAATTTATCACTACCTATATAGTCCAACTAGGACCTCAAGTTACTATAGTTCTACCTATCCAAAAAGTAGTGAAATGCTTCGAAATGTTTTTGGTGTTTTCATTATCTCAAATCCATCAAGAATTATGAGATATAACATGGTCCAAGTTCATAACACAATGATAGTGTATAGAAAATGGGTGACTAATATAAACTTAATGATAATCCATTGTTACCTACTTAGTCCCATTATGACCTCAAGTCTCTATATTTCTACCTACATAAAAGGCATCCAATCAACTACCGATAAGTTCAAGTAAAAGGCAAATGATAATAAGAATGGAAAGATGATGTAACAAAAAATGGTAAAAATTTATTGCTCCTAATTTTCCCAAAGGTAGTAATAATTAGGAAAAAATGACAAAGATTCAATGGCACTAATTTCCCCATATTTAGTTATAATTAGTAGCATGAGATGAGACATTTATTTATCCAAAAGAGATTATAATTAGTGGTACTAGTTAAACATAACAATAAATCAAGGATGCAATTACAGGACCACTATCACACTACTTTTATATATTATGATTTAAAAATGTAATGCTAAAATAATTTATATAATTGAATATATCATCAACCATGAAATGCACTTAAATTAAAAATGAATCAGAACCAAAGCCAAACATGATAGGTGAGATTAAGTAAAATAATTGGTTGGTGAAGGGTTAAGGGTATAGTAGAATAGTAAAGGGGTATAGTACAAAGAATAGCTATAATGTGGAATAAATTTGATGATCCTTGTAGATAGTAATATAAATCCCTCAAGCATATAAATATTTGATGTACATTATGTCCAGCAATTCATCAAGTTCATCTCCTTATGGCATAATGAACCTATATGCTCTAGAACCATAACTGACAACAATTACATAGGGTCCTAAATAGTATTGTTAGAACTTTCCCATTTTATTAGACTCAACATTTACATTTTTTATTTTATTTTAGTAATGGTTCACCTTGCTCAAATTCATGATTCTTTAAATGCATGTTATATTGGCCTTTGAATTAGTTCTAATAATCCTAAAGATTATTCAAGGCGGCTAAACATTTACCATCAATTAGGTCTAGCTCCTACAACAGAGACACTCTATAGTCTTCATCATCGATGATGTCCTACAATGAAATTTAGGGAGAAGGAAACTTGACCTGAATGGGAAGAATGAATTTATTTCCATAAACAAATGAATAGGGTATAGTTCATATTAGAGTATAGAATGTGGTATGGTATGCCCATAAGGCATTAAATAGTCACAAGTGCTAATTACGACCATCATCATTGACAATATTCTTTGGAATATTAATAATGGTTTTATTATAATCCTCAACTAGGTCATTGCCTTGTAGATAGTAAGTAGTAGAGAAATTTTGTTTGATGTGGTATTGAGAATAAAGGGCTATCACATATTTACTTTTGAATAATCCTCCACTATAAGATATAATGTCAGAGGGAATTCCTTAGTGGAAAATGAGATGATTGAATATAAATTTAGAGATGTGCTTACTAGTAATGTAAGTGAGGGGAATGTCTTCCACCCACTTATTGAAGTATTCATTAGTAGTTAGGACATGTTTATGGCCATCTGAAGAGGTTGGATTGATGTTACTAACAAGGTTAATTCCCCACATAGAAAATGGCCATCGTTTTATCAAAGGTTTGAGTGTATTCACTAGAGGATGAATCAGATTGGTATGCTTATGACACTTGACACACCTCTTCACATATTAAGTTGCATCTACTTTAATCATTGGCTAGTAATAACTAGTACATAGTAATATTTTGTCTAAGATTTCACCACCAGTGTGGGATCTACCCACTCCTTGGATTTCCCTCAATTCTTGTCCATGTTCTATCAAAGGCAAACAAAAAATTAAGGTTCTATCATAGATTTAATAATACAAGGTTATCTTGAGTAAGGTATAGAGAGAGGCTTTGTGGGAAAAGGGTTTTTATGTTTTACATGATAACTTGGGAGGCATGTTTTGGTTTTGAATATAGGCATATATATTTAAGTACGAGGGAGACATGGGATAAAAAATGTCACAAACAATTTCAATGGTTGATTATTTGTGTGCTGATATTAAGATATTTTCAACAAAAAATTGTTAATTTCTATCTTTGTCAATGATCTAGATAATGGAGCCAATAGTCAACATAAAACTCATTATTATGTTATTGGCTTAAGGTATTATTTCAAATTGTATGTGGGTGATATGTTGCTTGATATTATTGACAATTTATTTATAAGGTGCCAACCTCCCATCCTTGGTTTGGTACTGATGTGTTTCCTTATTCATGATTAACCAAGAATCACCATACACTAAAAAATGTTTAATGTTACATTGTACTACTTGATGAATCCCCACAATGATCACTTCATACTTAACCATGTTATTGGTATAGGTAAATCTAATATGAAAGGAATTGGGAATGAGATCCCATTATAAAATAACAAATAATATTCTAGCCCCTAAACCATGAGTCATGGATGATCCTAAAATGACATCTTCTAGTATTAAGCCTTAGGAGGTGTATCTACTTATTCAATAGTCATAATTTCCTCATCTAGAAATCCAAATGTGAGTAGTTGAGTATCTTGAAGAGGAGCTTCAACAATCTAATTTGAAAGTACTTGCCTCTTAAAGGCCTTTTGGTTGACATATTCAATTTCAAACTCACTTAATAGAATGATCCATTTTTCCATATAGACCTATAAATATGATTTTTAAAGTAGATATTTGAGTGGATCTACTTTGGAAATAATAATGGTCTTGTTGTTTAACATATAATGATGCAATTTTTGGACTAAAAACACCATTACTAAACATGATTTCTCAATCGACATATATTTATGCTCATATAAGACCAATGTTTGGATCAAATAATACATGACATGCTCCTTTCCATAGTTTTCATGTTGTGCCATGAGTACCCCAAGGGAATTCTCAGTTACTGATAGGTAAAGAAGTAATGGATTTTTGGCATTGGTGGAAATAAAATAGGTGGGTTCATAAGATATTCTTTGAGTTGATCAAATGTTTTTTGGAACTCTTAATTCTATGAAAATGTAACACCTTTCTTTATCAAATGCATAAATAGATGGCATTTATCAGATAATTATGAGATGAAGCATCTGACTGATTAAATCTTGCCTTGCAAATTGTGAAGCTACTTCAAGGTAGGTGATAGTGGCATTTTTGTTATTACACAGACTTTAGTGGGATCAACTTCAATTCCCATACATAAGATAATGAAGCCTAAAATTTTGATATAAGTGCCTCAAAATATACATTTGTTCATATTAATCTTGATGTTGTACTCATAAAGTCTCTCAAAGATTCTTAATAACATAACTAGTTGATTGACATAGGTATTTGAATTACCCAAAATATCATCAAAATAGTTCTTAACAATGTCATGTGTCACGCCATGAAAAATCAATATCATATCTATTTATTATGTGGCCACAACATTATTAAGTCCATATGACATCACCTCATAGCAAAATGTTTCCCATGGAGTGCTGAACATTATCTTATGTTGGTCTTCTAGTATGATCTTGATCTAAGTATGACCTAAAAATCCATCCATATATAACATTTCATATCCAACCATAAATTATAATATCATGCCAATATTAGGTAGAGGAAAGTCATCTTTTAGGTAGGATTTGTTTATATGTCTAAAATTAGTGAAAATTTGTATACCTTATAGCTTTTTACTTACTGGCATAATGTTTGAAATCTAGTCTAAATAGTCGATCAACCTGATGCTTTTTATCTTTTAGATTTGCTATAACTCTTTATTAATTAAAAATAATAATTAATAGTACATAACTTATATTTAATAGCCTTGGCATCAAGATGTACAATGTGATGGTGTACAACCAAGGTGGGGTCTAAACTTGGCATGTTTGAATAGGCCCATGTAAATATGTCAACAAAATCCCTCAAAAGGGACATAGAATATTCATGTTCCTCTTTAGTGAGGTACATGCTTAATTTAATACACTTTGGTCATTTGGAGTCCCAATATTTACCTCTGAAGTGTCCTCCACTAGAAGTGTAGAACCATAATCTAGAATAGTTGTCAAAGAGTTAAATTGATTGGCAATAGAAAAGTCCTCTAAATAGATTAGCTCTTATAATTATCCTAATAAAGATAAATTAAAATATCCTAATGTAGGCATCAGCCATGATAAAAACACCTCATGTCACTCTTGAACAATTTATGTAAAACTTTACTACTCCTATGCTTCATAGGAAGAGGGGTGACCCTCCCTATCTAATGGAACTGAAAACTAGTTTTCACCAAGAGACTTGCCTTTCTCTTTACTTTTTCCCTAGTTAGAAATTTCCCTAAAGAGGTTTTCACTTTTAGACCTCAATGTGTGATTTTGTTTTCATTTTTGGCTAGGGAAGTTCACCCATTATTTGAAGTAGGAAGCAAGATCCAATTTAGTATCAAATCATTGCTTGTGGTCTCTAAGAGGTATGTGACTCCCTAATCCTAGAAATTTGTATATGGCCTTATCATTTTTGAACTTCTCTAATGGTATTGTTGAATCTTGTTGGTCTCAATCTACTAATTTGGGATGGTAAAGGGTTAAATGTGAAGGTTGATAAATAGGGATAATAATGTAAATGGCATGGGGGTTAAACAAATTTGTAGTAAAAATGTCATCATATATGTTATAATTAGACCTTACATCATTATCATTATCAACATCATCATCACTAGTCATTGGTGTTTGAATTTAAATTAATTATGTGGGATCACCCCCATGTAGCTTAAATCTAATACCATGAGTTCCTTTGTATTTTGTCATTAAAACTAGTTTAATCATTCCTTGTTGATGTAACTTGAGGCCTTAACCTTCATAAGCTAGGTGATCTATAATCTGGTTTGGAATAGGATACTTCACAATTTGGTAACAATAAACCAACTCATCATTGTAGATCCATGGATTATCCTTTGCTAAGGGGTTTTGTTCTAGGCTAGAGGCTAATTTAAAGATAATAGGGTTGTTCAAATGAGATTTTCCTTTGGTTTCCCATGCCATACTAGTAGTATTAGTTATAGGTATCCCATAAGCTTTAGGATTTTTAGGCAATTTGGCAATATATAATGCATTACAGTTACTATATTCTCCAATACATTTATGCATGACATAAATAGTTAGAAATTTCTAGTGGAGGCATAACTAAGGTAAAGGATAAGCTATATAGGTCAATGTAATTAGCTTTTAGGACTAATTCAATAGATTTTCCTTTTTTAACTTTATCTACATCTAATGTGGGCATATGATTCATGCCAAAATAGTAGTTTTAGCTTTTATACTTAGCTTTAAGGAGTTTATAATACATATATGGAAGATCAGTAGATATAGTCAATTCCATTCTTGAGTGTGTAAATTTTATACACTAATGTAATGTAGAAGGTATAGCCCTGATTCATGGATTTAAGGTCAACCTAATAATAGATTATAATATAGCTCCATATCTAAATCATGTACCAGAGTGTGATGATACAATGGACCAATGACTACTGGTAGGTTAATGATACCTTAAGACTCCCATTTTTCATTATCATATGCCTTGATGATAATGGTATCTATCTACAAGTCAGTTGATGTATATCTAAGATGTGTTTGACCAACTTTAGAGACATAATGTTGAGACCCAAACCATTGTATATAATGACATGTTTAACTCTATAGTTCATTATACCATATTCAATGTAAAATGGAATATTATGTATTAGGCCTAGAGAAGACATATAACTTTGTTCAAAGGTGAGACATTGGCTAGGGGAAAAGTGTCCTACCATGGCTTGGAATTTGTTTGGAGTGATATTATCTAGTATAAGGGAATAGTTTAAATACTCATTTAATATATCTTGGTGGATGGCAGACATGTATATCAAAACCATGATGGAGATGTGTGTAGGTGTCTTCTTCAGTTGTTCTATAATATCATAGGCCTTCATCTCAATTTTGCCATTTGGTTTATTTCTAATATGCATAGAAGTTTGATTAGGCTCATTGGTAATGTTTGGCTATGCTCCTCTGATAGTAATCCTATCTTTTTGAATTGTGATTGCATAATATCAATCTAAAACTTGTTTTTTATAGATGGCTAAGTAGGTAGGAAGGCTTGGAATGATGATTATTAGATGATATGGTGCTAGATTATCAACATAACCCATGGAAAAATCACAAGCATAGGGATAATTGTAGGTATTATTTACCAAATAGGCATTGTTATACAAAGGTCCACATTTGTTTGTAGTTGATCTAGGGCTAATACTGATGGTGGAACATTTGATCACCTAAAATTTGTCCTATAATTTTTTTTTAGGTATACATAATGGTATGATGACTTCACTGATTGGTTTGATCATTTTCCCTTGGTTCTAGCCATTTTGATGATGTTTTTATGGATGTTGTTGTTGTTGTTGTTATTGATTCTGAATTAGAGTTATTTACCACTATTTTTTTATTGGTACTGATGTTGGTTGTTATTTTTATATTAAGGAAATAGATTTTGGTATATACCTAAGTGAAAATTATTCATAGGATTATGAGTGTCTCTTTTGATCTCTCTATTTTATAGCATGTTCTCAAACAAATGTATGAGCTAGATACACCATCTTATGGAATGTCCTCTAACACAATGATACTCACAAAATTGATTTTCCTTGAACCAATAAAGAAAAGGAGTATCCTTAGGAAATGGTTTTAGTATAGGCCAATTGATCATGTTTTCTTGAATCAATCTTCAGAACACAAACTTAATAGGCTCACCAAGGTCATTAAATTCTTGGGCAATAGGTGGTCTTCTCCTTAAAGGAGAGGCTTGTAATTAATTTTAATTTTATGTTGATTGGTTTTGTAGAGGGCCTATTTGAATATATGAAGTGGTTTTGGGTGGGTGGAGGTATAAGGACAACTAGTATTTGTATCATTTAAACACAGTATGATTCAATAACACCATTACCAAAAAAAAATTTATTCTAGTTGCAGGGTTTAGGTATTTCATTATTTTTGGAATGAGGTGGCATTCAATCTAGTATTGGATTTTGGTTCTGATTATGGTTTTGGCCTTGATTCTAGTTTTGGTTTTGATTAGAAAGTTTGATTATGCCTTTGGTTATAAGGGCTTTCTCAATATTTATTCTTTTTTCTATGACCTCTTCAAATGTATGAGTGTATTATAACTCAAGATGGTAGGATATATCATTATGAAATCTCCTTATAAATATTGCAGCCAACTATTTGTTTGATAGATTATGTGTAAATTGGCTTACTAGGGCTCTCCAACATTGAAATTATGCAATGAAGCTCCCACTTAGCTTCTAATTAGCTTCACCTAGATCCCTAATAGTAATCTCACTCTTGATATTTATGAAAAGTGTTTTAAAAACTTCTTTGAGAGATCATCGAAGTCATACATAATTATTTAGTAATTTTAATATCCATTCCAAGGTTTGTCTAGCTAGATTTCTTGGGAAAAGAAGAATTAGGTATATATCGCTATTAGCCATTGGTTGGAAAGCAACATAGAATTCATTCAAATTATTTATAGGGTCACCTTTGCATTTGTATTTTTTGAATCTAGGTGGATCATAACCTATAGGAAATAATATTTGCATATACTCTATGTTAAATGGATAAGAGCATATCTCATATAGTTTGAATTTATTCGTTTGTTTTCCAGCCTACATTACTTATATTATATCCTTCATCTATTGTACCTAATAAGATAGGAAATCAAAAGGAATGACATGATTTTTTGGAGGTTTCATGTTCAAAATTGGATTACTTTGAATAGGGTAGCTATATTTTAGGATGCTAGTTGAATTGGCTAGATGACTAGGTATGCATATCTATGAATTATGGTTATATTATGGATGTTTCTATTGAAGCAAATTTTGATTTGGGTTGGATACATAACCCTAGTTAGTGAATCATGGATGTGTTAATGGAATTTAGATATGCCAAATATGTTGGTATTATTGGTATTTGGAGGGAACTTATTGTTTACTTGTTAAACACTATTGGATATAGAGAACATGTTGCTGACTAGATCCTTATTATTGAAGGTGTTGGCAGTTAGATACTTATTACTTGTATAATAACCATTAGATGAAAGGTAATTATTACTGAGCACCTATTACCTACCATGAGTAAGAACCTTCTTATTGGATAATCACCTATTTTTGTATTAACACTTGTTGAAATGGTACTTGTTAAATTGACACTTGTTAGTTTGGCAATCATTGAAATGTCACTTGTTAGTTTGGCAACTTTGAAATACAACTTGTTGAATTGAAACTTGTTAGTTTGGCAACTATTGCTGATCGATTGGCACTTTCTAACCAATAAGAATACAATTTTGGTTAGGCAACATCTATGATTTAGAAAGTACATTAGTCCATGCTTGTTTTAGAATAAAATTCTTTGTCACCTATTGAGGTGGTGTAGTGTTCTACACTTGTTATGGTGGTAAGTTAGTCTATTATTGGCCAATTTTCACCTATTTCACATTTAAATAAGTAGATTATTGAGAAGTGGAGGTTGATTTTTTATTCTAGGAAATAGGTGTACCTATTCCTTGTTATTGTAATACACTCATGTAATTATTCAAAAGAACATATTGCATATTACTCGGTGGTAAGTTAGACCCATTTTGATTTAAATTAGACTAAACTTGCATGTTATCCAAGACATTTTAGGTGTGGTCTTCTATTTTATAAATATTCTTCCATCTAAATATGAATATTATACATATCACCAACAACTATGCTTTAGCTAAAGGGGTCTACATTTTGACTTGCATAGGACAATGCATATATTTTTTGCCCTATTGATGGATTTATCTCAATAATAAGCATGTGAAAAATATCCCTTGTGTTAAGGTTATGAGATAGGTTGAGATAACTTTGGTATGCCTATTCCACCTATTTTATTTATTCATCTATAATAACTTTTCCTTTCATAAGCACATTGTGGTCTTGTTATGTTATTTAGACCAATTCTTGGATATAACTAGTAGATGCTTGTTTGAATGGTTAAATTCATAGTGCATTACTAGGCTTTTTGATCAAACTACTTAAAATTTCTTGTGGGAAATCTAGTAGACATTTGGACGCTACTTTATTAGCTCAAACTAGCACTTCATCTTTATTTTCCATCAAATGAAGTTCAAACAAGTATGGGTCATAGTTGAGTTTTGTTGGCATAAAAACATAATATGGCTCTTTTTGTTGGTCTTGTTCCATGTTATAGATCATTTGAGCAAGGTATTATTATGTTTTCTTTTATTCTTGGCTTAGATAAGGAGGCATAGTTACCAAATACTACAATAAAGGGTCATGACTTTATTTAATGCATGGGATGTTATAAAATGGATATGGATTTGTCTCATAAGAAATATCATCATACAAATATTTAACAAAAATATCATTAGTCACAAAGTTAGTTTAGCCGTGATTATGCATGGTCTTGCTATAAGTGTAACCAAGTAAGTTTAATTCCATGCATAGATTATGTGACAAAAAAATTGTCTATAGGCAATAAACAACCAAGATCTAAAAAGGGTCATTGGTTCTAGAAAAGAGATGCAGATGGAGAAATAACTAAACTAGGCGAAGGGTAGAATAAAACAAAATTCAAGACCAGTCTAACAAAATCATACTAATTTTCTCAAAGGTGGTTATAATCAGCAACAAAAGTAACACAAAGGCTCTAACTCATTTTTGGATAATATACTAATTTTACCAAAAGTGGTTATAATTAGTCAGAATAGTGTATAAATAAAGTGGAATAATTTTGAACTAGGATCAAGAGATAATAATGATTTTCCCAAAGGTGGTTATAATCATGCTAGAATATAGCTATACTTAAATATAAAAAACTCAAACAAGAATTGAAAAGAAAAATAAATGAAGGCAATTGCCTTGGATTACACTTGGTTTACTTAAGACTCAAAGTTTGACTCATGAAAAATTTAAGAACAGTGAAAAAGGACACTCAAAATTTTGGCACAACAAGCTTCAAACAAAGTACATGACAACCACTTGCCTCAAAAGGACACTTTAAACAAGGTTCAAAACAAAAAAAGGCACTAAGTCTAGGTAAGGGGTCTTTTAGATCAAATATGAAATCAACCCAAGTAACATAATTCAAACAAAAAACATAGACAACCTAAGCCCAAATTAGACGATGCTTTAGTGTGAACTTGATTACTTTAGGATTTATACTTTGAAATCTTGAATGTTAGATTTAATGCAAAAATATTTGAATGTTCTAAGGCAAAGATGGTAGACCAAAATAGGAAGTGTAAATATACATTTGAAATAAGAGAGATACAATAATAGATTAGAATTTGGTTTCAAAAGAGATAAGATATTAGAACAAATTTTTAATTGTAACAATGCTTCTTCAAACAAATGTCATGGAAAAAATTTTAGACTAGGATATCCAAGGAAAATATTTGAAATGAAATGGGTAGTATAATAATACCCCATTTAAATAAGAGACCACAAATAATTTTGGGACAATTCTCCAAGGCACAAAGTGCAACATAAATAGACAAAGTAACACTTCTTAGGCTAAAGGGGTGTAGAAACAATGTGAGTTTTTTGGATTTGTTATGACACGATAACATAAATAAACAAATTTAGTCAAAAAACACACATTTAAATCAAAATAAAATATAATTATCACTCATGGATCATCTTATGTCCTAAAACTAGCAAATGTGTGTGTAGCTTCAACCAAAATTTCCATCGATATACTAATGATTTTGAGGAATTAAGTGTTAATCCAAAAAATAAAGTATAGTTTTAGGTAAAATTTTTTATGCCTTAAATCTCTCAAGAATTGATACATGGCATGAAATTCTATGGAAAGTGGGGATTTGTCTAAAATATATAAGTTTTGTGTGTACTAGGTGATCCCAAGCATGGCTAACATAATGGGTGAAATCACATCAATTGGGTTCATACCAAATAACTTACTATGCAAGGGTTTATTCCTTTGCATAGTAACTTCATCCTTGTACTTATTAGTGGAGTTAGATGTTTATCTAGACTTGACTTAGGTTTTTATTAGGATTAGCGAGGCTATCCACTCAAACCCCTAGCAATCCCAATATCACATACTCTAATTTTTATACCCCACCATGGAATGAGATTGGTATAATGATGGTAGATGAAACCCTGGGTCAATGTACCCATAAATAACTTGTGGGAAGGCAATGTAATCCCACCCATAATTTAAATACATAAAAATAAATAAAGGAAAAAATAAATACTTTAGAGGTCATTTATGGGTCACCTAAGTCACTCAGATCTTGGGGAGAGTATGTGACATTATTTATGACAAATATTTGAAAAAAAGTGAATAAATGAAATGATTTTGGTCACTCAAGTTTCCTAAAGGGGATGGGGGGAGAGTATACATGCAATAGTTTGTAGTTTGCCACAAACAAATAAACTAGGCTAAGAACTTTGATATCTAACTAATAATGAAAAACAAACATAAAAGGAAAAATCTCTTAAGAGATATAACTATTTTTTTTCCTTTTAATTGCTCCAAATCAATGTGTCAATGATTTTTTTTCCCTTTGACCTTGTTTACACCTGTAAAATTTGAAAAAACAACCAAGAGACAAATCTCAACTAAGTGAAATTTTAAGCACCAAACAAAGTGTATGTGAGATTTTTAAACATGCTTAAGATTTTCTCTCTCCACCTTACATCCTAACAATTATTATAGGGTTTGCTTACTTATAATCCCAAAATCAAGTGAGCAAATAACAATTTAATTTGAGCTCTTAGGATTTTATTTTTGTCTTAGAGAAAATCAATAATGATTACATAAATATTGATGTCAATTACTAAAATCAATGTTGATTCATTCAAATCATCAATATTTTATGCAAAATAAAACAAAGCACCAATATTTTTAAATAAAAATGGTTAATAAACAAGTTTTAATCTCAAACTTCTCTCATTTCTGTAAAAAGCAAGGTTACACAGATAACATGAGGATCTTTAAACACAAAATGAAGGCAAAGAAAATCAAGAAAAATCAATGTTATTCATGTTATTACATTGATCTATTTTCAATGAAAATATTGTGATAAATTCATATAATCTACGTCAATCTATAAAATAAACATGGATCCCTATAAGCTAAAACTTGAAAGTTTAAGGTTTTAATGCATTCATTAGAAAAAATAAGACTAGCATATTAATCTCCTTGGACATATGAGATGTTTGGTCCCACTAGGCATGTTGTTATGTACATTAAGAGCTTAAAGAGGAAATAATAAGTAGATTAGTCTCTTTTTATTCAAAATGAGAAAACATCAAGAACAACAATGCACTAAGACTAAACCCTCTTGCCTAAGAACTAGGGGAGCATAACACAATAAGCAAGAGCACAAAATAGAGATGAAGACAATATAATTTTCTTAACTCCCTTATCACACATGATGCTTATGTTTTGTAATAATAATGTTCATTCTTAGCCTATGACAATTGTATTAATTTGGTAATGCTCTTTCATGGTGGTAGCAACTATTTAATAGTCACTTGTGGCTTGGTTTGAAGATTGGCATAATAACACTAATCTCAAAGGGATTCGAGAAGGTATTCTAGTAAAATAAACTTACACAAAAAATATTCATTATCAATGGTTTGGGCACTTGTATTTATATCTCAAAGAACTAACTCTAACCATGGGTAGGCTAGGTTAAATTCTAACTCAAGATGAGTCTAAATTAACCTAGGTTGGGTCAGTCTAACTCTGGGTGGGTTTGAGGTAGTCATGAAATCTTGAGACCTCAATTTATGATATTTTTGAGGAATTGCAACAAAATTAATATATTTGTGAGGTGTGAGTATAATTTTGAATATTTATAGGATAATAAATCACTTTATTAGCTCATTTGACTATTTAACCTCATTTTTGGTTAATTTTTTTAATTAAATAAAATTCACTAATTTGATTTGGAATTTTTGTTTAGGTAAGTTAATTAGGATTTGTAATATAATTAGTCTTAATTAGTGCTTTTTAGCTTTTGGCAATTGCTTTAAATATCATGAATTAATATCTTAATATGATAAAAGTGTCAAATTATTAGGTCATAATTTGACTAGGGTTAAAATTGAACCAGGTTAGTGATGAATACAAAGTAACACATCAAATAATCTAGACTTATCATGTTTTTAGGAAATTAAATCCCTTACACGAATAAAATTTAGAAATTTAGGTGATTTTTAGGATTAAAAATCTGTCATTTTATAAAAATTTAACTTAATATTGGTTTGGGAATGAATGTGGCCAAAACTAAGTGTCTAAAATAATGATTAATAAAAATAATAAACCAGATTCATTCAAGATAGTAGATGTCACAACCCAAATAATCCAAACAAGGAGACAACATTGCCTAGGTTCAAAATCAAAATAAGAACACATGAAGGCAAGATCAAACAACAATCAAAATTTAGACACACAAGTATTATAAGAAAATCTTGCAATAAAAAAACTAATAAGCAAGACAAGACAAAATCATGATGGATAAGTCAAGAAGACTATAAAATATAAATATAGACTAATATAATTGTTGGTTCATTAATTTTTCCCTTTTTACCTACATTGGTTGCCTTTTTTTCCATATCCCCTGACCACTGGAATCCATCTATAACCTAGCTCATTATCCTTTCCCTACAACCACCAAATATGACATCAACTACTAGATGATAAAAAATCAATATCGGATAAAAAAATAATTTTTGAACTAAACATAATATAATTGATATATAATTAAATCCATAATAACAGTCTATAGAAAAATGGATCATAAATATCATGATAAATATTATATCAGAGTATAACATCCTCATCATAACCCATCATCTATCACAAATAACTAAATGTCAAATAGAAATTGTAAAGCATGCTATATAGTGTTCAAAATAACAATCTATAATGTATCACATAGTTGGGTCATAACATTCTCCCCTCTTAAAGAGGAGTCATCCCAATGACTAGTCAAATAACTAAGAGCAATATTGCCTAAAAAGATGTGCATCTTCCCAAGTACCACCCTTTTCACAAAACATATAGGAACACCAATATCTAAGTATCCATAACAAATTAATAACTCAGTAAATTTAAAAAATTATTCCAAAATAGTGTTATACCTTCTATGTATATACATATACCATAATAAGACCAATGAGTATTATTACTTATTTACCTCTTATCATGGCATGAGAGTATAACAACCATCCATAAGGGAAGTGTTCATCTTATCCTTGCTGAAATTTCACATACCTGACCACAAAATTAGTAATGTAAAGCTTCATGCTAGGTTGACAAAAAATTTCTTTTAGATCGAGTGTCCCTTTGTAACACCAAAATGAGCAAAAAAGAATGATATATGCATCCCTTTTCAGTACAAGCTTCTAATTACTTGATTGGTAATATATATATATATATATATATATATATATATATATATATATGACTCTCAAGGTCATTTATTAGAAAAAGTAATTCAAACTCTTTTTTAATAGGTTTACTGGTCAATCTTGCCCTCACCTAATTGGAATGTATTGGTAAAATTGATAATTTCAACATAGTATTCCTAAAAATTAATAATTCTTAGCTACTCACATGATTATACAATTTAAAACATACTAGGAATATAGTGTCTTGATTATGGTAGCTTATACTTACTATAACCTATTTGACAAACAAGATTGTTATCAACACCTTCAAGTGTGGATTAAAAATATTTACTCATGCAAGATTAACAATGTTTACTAGATTTATATATTTTTATTTAATTAGTAGTTTTAAATATAAACTAGGTATATAATTTGAGGCTGATACCATTTTAGGGTCAATATTCTCTTTTGAATCACCACTCATTGACCTGTAAATTTAGGATCATCAATCACATTAGTCCAATTAAACCAGATTGTAACTTGATTTCTAGGTTAAAAGTGGAATATTCCATTATAAGCATTATATCTTGCATATAACCTTAATGACATTTATCATAGAATGTTGTCAAAATATAGCAACCCATACACTTATGGTTACTTTTCATTTAACATCAACCATTCATGGATTAGTGTAGTGTCCCACACTAACCACACTGAACATTAGAAAAGCCATTCCAGGGATTACATGCAACCCCAAGGCTTATAACATGTTCTTCATTACTTGTGAGTTCATAGGATAGTCTAGGGATCCCAATCCCACCATCCTTTTTATCTACCAATGGAGGGAATTTACCCAACTCTTGTCGCTCCTTCAAGGAGTTAAGTGGGTACTTTGGATTTTCATATTACCTCATCGAGACTTTCCATTACCTACTATAGGGTAAACCACAAAATGGGAAATAACTCACTATGATTCCAATTAAAGCAAAAATAGACATGTTTTCAATTAATACCACACATGTGGGTATGTTGTACTTACTCAATAGGCCCATACCTTTTATGCACCTTTCAATGCCACAAAATAATTTAATACCTTTCATAATTTCAAAACATATGTTGTTGTACCAAAATTTAGGGTGGTGCACAATAATTCACCTAGTTGCACTATAATTTGTTAAAATAGAATTATTCAATATTTCAATCTATAATTAATCATACAAGTACATGATAAACCATTCAAGATATGTGCTCTCCCTAGATAAAGGATATAATTTAGGCAATTCAAAGTTTAATTTCATTCTTTTAGATGCATGCACAACCATTCA
Organism: Torreya grandis; assembly: GCA_037957365.1. NCBI lineage: Eukaryota > Viridiplantae > Streptophyta > Pinopsida > Cupressales > Taxaceae > Torreya > Torreya grandis. Next base: position 25,745 of record JARHVA010003868.1, on the reverse strand, counting down.
CATATAGGATATGATTGCCTTCATGTTTACCCATGCAAAACATAGGTTATAGTTACTCTTTTCATTTTCAACCATTCATATGTGCAAGGATGTTCAAATTACTCATCCACAAGAAATAGAAATTGTGAATATACCTTTTTTTTACATAAAATAGAAGTCTTTGAAATAGGGTTTTCTAATTATTATTTCCAAGCATAGTAATATTATAATATCCATATCATAATTTAAAATAAATAATAATTTTCATTATAGAAAATTGTTTATAAGTGATGAACGTGTTGCATACGTATAATATGCTTGTACTTATCGATCAACATATAATTGTGTTTTTAGTAGGTATAACCCTATTGTATTTTCATAAAGCTCCATCACATAAGTTCATTCAATGCATCAGGTAGATACATATTACTTTAGATCTCCGAATGATTACCTACCATCCAACCAATGACATATACATCCCACCAAGCACATGTATACACAACATAATTACTATTTCATACAAATTTACCACATTTTAGTCATAGTACCACATAAGTACATGACATATTAATTGATCTAATTATTTTTATATAAAAGTATATCCAAAAACATTTTAATGAGATAACTCAATTTCATAAATAAGCTACCACTATATTATCAATTAAATTGTATATCATGGTCAAATATATGCATTAATCCTATCTATGAGTAATCAAATGATATCTTAATATCTTTATCAAAGTGAGATTTAATAAGGATAGACTCACCCAAAATGAGTATATTATATTTATGAAGATACTGCATTCCTCCATGCTAAAGGAGTGTTATAACAACTTATCATTACTATAGGTGACCTTATAATGTAGAGCAAAATTAGAGCATAACATTTGACACAAGTAGATTAATATGTAGAGAGATAATTAGAACATCAAATGGAACAAATAACAAGGCTACAACAAGTAGTACAAAAATTATGGTTTATTCTAAAGTTAGACTTGGGACAACCCTACCCAACAATGAGAAACTTATTATACTAGAGGTACTTTATTCAACCTTATACGACTTATTTCTTGAGTGTCATATTAGCTCTGAATTCCTATATATGATATTTTTACCAAGTCACTTTTTTCTTTCACAATATCATAATATCCTTTCCATGTTACATTCAACATGGATTTTTAATCATTTAAAAATCAAAATCATTCAATATCATAATGATTGAATCAAGTTGAAAAAATCAACCATAACAACTTCTTGTTTATCAAAAACATGACATCAAGCCTGCCATACTGATAAAAACTATTATACACACTTTAGTATGCCTCCCAAAAATAATTATTAAGCACATGTGAAAAATAACTTCAATAGTAGTCCTTTACAACTTGTAAATATGCAAAAAAAGTTATGTGGGTTGTTGTGAAATAATGATAACATCAATCATGCCTCAGTGTAACTTGCTAGGACATTACCAAGACTCTACAAATGCCATGTATTGATATTACTAGAAATAACAAGTTTGAACATTTTATTAAATATTTTAATGGTTAATGGAACCCATCATCATATACAACATGCTCTTTTATAATAAATATCCATAAGCTTTTAGCTTTTCCCAACTTGTTCACCTCATTAGGCTCTCCATACTTGAGTCACACCCTCAGACCTCCAATGAGACAATCAACAAGCTCCCAACATTATTCCTCTAATTGTCTTACCTATAAAGGCCAACAATTTGCTATCTAGGTTTTGTTTATGTAGAATCAAAGCTTTAGGAAAGGGTGGAATTAGCCAAGGCACAAGGTGAATAATAAGGGTTACACATACTCATTAGTTTATAGCCCTTCATAATTTTAGAATAACATGCTACTCCATTTAACTTTGATGAAGGTCTAAAGCTTTATCAAGATTACCTTTGGTTTAGCTTAAGGGAATCACTCTTGATTCAATTTTTCATATAATAAATCATAACACTATTAATCTAATAATATGGTAAGGTCTATCAATAACCATTTCTTCTTCATGCATCTGATGGCTCAAGGTACTCCTTCACAAGTGGAGATCTCAAGCTTTACTAGTTCACCCAAGCAAATTAGTTTCTCTCACACCTAATATGACCTTCCAAGCTTAGGTCAACCTTAGATATTTAAGGTCATAATGTTATAAGCATATATTATCAACTTGCCCATACAAGTCAATAGTCAAGAAGTGATGCTTTCCCTAACACAACTCAATTTTGGGAAGGGTTGACCCAACCAAGGCTATGGTTAGGCATCATAGTGGTTCTTTATAAATACAAATTCTTACACGTATATTAATTCCAATGGAACATATGAATTTACAACACCTCCATTTTACATAAGGCATTCTCATAATCAGATTAAGAGGTTATGTTCTTTTATAAAATCATATCCTATCCCTATGAAATAATTCATTAGTCTCATGTTAGCAAAAAATATTATCACAAAAATTTTAAGGGTTGTAATTTGGAAAAAGGCAATGTTAAGTACAACATGGTTCAATTTCAAGGAAACCAATGTGTATCTTACTTTACAAGGGTAAACTATTAATATTTTCTATAAAAAATATCTAGAGCACACGCTCTAATACCAGGTGAAATGACCCCCTTAAAAAAATTTAGTGACCCTCATTTTAGAGTTCATAGTGGAAAAGAAATGTTTTATATCTAAAGTCTGGTTTTCATAACCTAATGCCATGTTTATGTGTATGAAATTATTAGCCATGTTAATTACCCCTAGAAGATTCTATGGGGAATATTATTTCCCTAAGAATATCCTCATGCAAATCAAAGTGTACCAATATGTGATCCATATCTATATATCCAAGATTGCATGGTAAAAAACACCTTCCCAAGAGGACCACCTAGGTGTCCTTATCCTACCTAGTGTTTGACATCCGTGAAACCTAGTATAGGCTAGGGTAGTAAAATTTCCCTTATTCAAGTTTGGGCTAGCTAAATTAATCACTTAGTTTATCAATGTTATCCAAACATGTATCTAACCAATTCAAGTATGGTTCTAGTTTTGAATATATTTTAGTGTGTAGATTATGACTATAAAATTCAAATATTTGATACATATTAAGGATTTAAATGGAAATACCCCTAATTTTATATCATTGTACCATTATTTATGGTTATGGGGTCATCGTACCTCATTCCTTCACTTGAAAATTAATTGAGGTTTAAACTACTCAATTTATAGTTTTCATCAATATATTGTTTCTTATGAGCAGATAGGATATTCTTAACTTATAGTGTCATAGTAATTTCACTAGACCATCCCATAATTAATCTTCTAGAGAGTCATATTTATCTAGTATTATTTACATGTCATTTGGTCATAGTCATGAGATTATCTATTTAAGCCACTTCAATAAAAATAAATCCATGATACATAATCTTATGAACTTTGTTCCTTTAAAAATTCTAACATTGTTTTGTATTTTAATAACCATGGTCATGTCATAAAAAAATACTATTAGAAACTTATGCATGCATTAACTTGTTGAAATATGTATGCAATTAAAATAGTTCTTTGTCATTGTATCACACTATGCATGTTTATACTCAAATCCAAGTATGTATTTGTTGTGTATATAAAGTATGAATTTAGAGTTGGAACAAGAACTAATATTAGCCTTTATATATATGAATGATGTTTTTAATGTCATCCTACAACCAATAAATATCTACTTTTAACATTAGAGGAGTGATGACACACATAGGTCATTATGACAAAAAAATTACAATGTTGGTTGTAACTATCATGTTTAGATCCATTAAAACTAAGAATTTAGACAAGAGTTCACTTTGCTGGAAATTAATTATAAATTGTTCGAATAATTGAATATTATAAGATCCTTAATATTAATTCTATTTGGCCTTGTTATTAGTACTCATAAATTTAAAATTAAAACATAACTTAAAAGTAATACTTCCTTTCTACTATGTTACTCATCTCATTGTTTTAGGCAATAGAGATATTTCAAGTTAATATCATCTATGTAAATAAATAAATATGCATGCAAAGTATGATGCTGAAATTATAAATAAAATAATTATAATACCCATTGGAAGTTAGAACTTGATGCTATATTAGCCTTTTAAATAAAATGCACCTATAGGTGGTTGTATATAACCAACAAGTAAGCTACATCAATTTAATTACAACGATGTGAATGAAGTTATAAATCCATTATACCATAGTTTTATTCTAATTAATGACTAAGAAATAATGTTTTTTTAGTAAAGTAAATATTTATACTTGCAACATAAGGAAGATATACTTATTTGAATCACTCTAAGAGCCAAGGAAAGCTAAAATAGATATTAAAGTTAGCCATAAACTCAACTAGGTTCAACATTTCTCATAGTGAATAAATCACTATTTTTTGTAACTTAATCAAATGAAATGAAATGTAATGCTATAACTGAAGTTCAAATTTCAATATAATATCAAATATAACACTAAACATATGAGAGCACATAAAATTTATTAAAGCTAAATTAGTAACGTACAACTGAAAATAATTTATAGGCTGAAATAAAAATTCCAACTAAGATGAAATCAAGTAAATAGAATATGTAAGAGTACTTAATAGATACAACAAAAATTTAAATCTATTTAATCTAATTTATATGATAATCTTTCAAATGAAAGTGATGATTCCAACCAATATATTTTAAAAAAATCATTTACAAAGCATATATCATCAAAAATGCATTAAAATCACAATATACAACAATAATCAACTGATTACGAGCATTTATACTTATTCCTTAAGCCATCCCTTCTCGACCCATCCTATGAGCCCCCCACTTGGTGACCCTTAACACCCCCAACCATCAGCTAGGAGGTGAAGTCTAGATTTTATGACTTCAAGAATGTAGGTCAAACACAAAGGGAATGAATCAATTAATTTACAACATTATAATAATACAAATTTTCACATTGAAAATTCAACATAGTTTCTTGTAATAACCTTAGTAGCCTAGTTTTCATTTAAAGGGTTATAGAAGTCAAATTATTAATTTAAGTGACCTCATATACCTTCATCATTTGTTCCAAGTGAACTAGAATAATAAAAATAAATGGAACTTAGTTCCAATAAGATATAATCATAAAAGAGAAATCATCTGTTGTGGTTTTATTACATCTATTCATTACCAAATGATATGATTATTTAATTACTTACAACAGTGGCATGTTTAATTCAATTGGTTATGAGTAAATAAATTTCAACGCTTAGTATAATAATTATGTTATTTTTTCCATTAAAACAAATGTATTCAACCAAATCCTGATTCTAAAAATCCTCATATAATAAAAAAAATTATTAAAAAAACCCATAAAATTTTGTAAAAATTTTGCCATCATTAGCTTCCCAAAAAGTGACAAAACTTGAACAATAGTTTAAATCCCAAAAAATGGCTAAAAGAAAGACCAATTTTTTAACCAAGAATGGTTTCAAAAACCCTAAACATCAACAAAATTTATTTGACCAAAACCCACATTTGTTTGCAAAAATGTTTCTAGCATAACAACCCAAAATTTTAATTTACAAACCCAAAAATCTAGGCAACATATAAAATCATAAAATAACTAAATAAAATGATAATATTTCCTCTCATGAGTCAAACTAGGATGCCATTTTATAGTAGGGTGAGAACGATTACCATTTTTTGGCCCTATATCAACCCAGGTTGCCATATTTTAGTAAGGTAAAATAAATAAAAAATAGAAGTGAATGAAGACACTTAACCATAAAAATTTTAGTAGGGTTTGGGATGAAAATAATTAATTTTTAAAAAAACCCCCAAATCTAGAAATTAAAATTTCTTTAGCATCCATGGAAATAATAGAATTTTTTTTTCTAGATAGTCTCTCCATAAACACTTGCAAATCCATCAGGATGTCATTTGACTTCCTTATGAACTTGCAAGTAATGTATTAATTTATTTTCCTTCCAATGTTTAGGAAATAAGCAAACTTACGCAAGAAATAAGTATTTAAAAAATCGTTTTCCTTGCAATAAAAATGGATGAGAAATTGAAAAAACTTATGTCTTTCTACCTTGTCAAGCCTCCTTTTCTCTCCTCATCTAGGTAGGAAGTTCTCTGTCCTCATCATGAAATTTGTGCCATCCAACTGCTCTACAAACCTCCCCTAGGGTTTTATAATTTCTCTTCTAGATTTACACCTCTTTCCCCTTCTTCTTACTTTCTCCTCTTTCTCCATTCCTCCCTCCTCCCATTTCCTTCTTCTCCATCAACACAAGAAAAAAAGGTGACTTGATGGGTGAGCTTAGCTCTTCAAGCACCAAAATCATTAATGACAAAGATCAGATTTTGCCCCATCTAAAAAAAATGCAATGATAACCTCCAAATCATATTTTATTTTTGTCAAAATCCATAACTATATCAAAATATTTATTTTACCAATAATATTTTATTCAAGTCACACAACCAAGCGAGAATGGCCAATTTTTTATTTGTTAAAAAAAATCATTACTACAAATTTTCCATTTGTTAAGTAACAAATTATTATTTAATTTGACTTATAAGTAATTAGATAGGGTCTTATGCAAGGCATTGGAGGGGGAGAGTGGCTAGAGAGGGGGTATAGAGGATGGTCTAAGGAAATAAAAATTTAATAAAATAATAACAACAATAATGATTAATAAAAATAATAAGAAAAAAACTAGATTCAACCAAGACACTAGAGGTCATAACTTGAATAATACAAACAAGGAGACAACATTGCCTTGGTTTAAAATCAAAGCAAGAACACATAAATGAAATATCGAACAATAATCAAAATTTATGCACACAAGTATTATTAACAAATCCCACAAAAAAACAATCGACAAGCGAGACAAGCTAAAAACATGATGAAAAGCCAAGAAGACTATAAAATATAAAGTGGATTGTTGCAAGTTTTAGTTAATTAAATTTTTCCCTTTTTACCTATGTCAACTACCTTTATTATATATCCCCCAACTACTAAAATCCATCTCCAGTCTAGTTCATTATCCTATCCCTACAACCACCAAATATGGCATCAACAACATTTGGACTATCAAAAACCAATATCAAATAATAAAATAATTCTAAACTAAATAGAATATAGGTGAGATATAATTAAATCCATAATAATAGTCAATAATAGAAATGGATTAGAAATATCAATAATAAACATTATTGTTCCCAAAGTCTGTCACTCATTTATTTTTGGTCTTACAAGCCAAAAATTCTCTCTTCCATTCTCAAAAATTGTTCTGAGCTTTCAATTTCTCTATTTTCCAAAAAAAATTCAGCTAAGGGACCCTACAGATACATTTATATAGACTCCATAGATACATTTCTATAGACTCCATAGGCAGAATTCTACAAACTCAAATCTACAGACTTTAACAGGCTCAAATCTATGGACTCCACAGGCTTAAATCTACAGACTCTACATGCTAAGTTCTACAAACTCATTTATATGGACTCTATAGGAAGGAATCTATGGAATCTATAGGATGATTTCTATGGACTCATTTCTATGGACTCAATTTTATGGACTTTGCAGGTTCATTTCTACAGACTCTGCAAGATCAAATCTATGGACTTCGTAGGTTTATTTCTACAGACTCTGCAGGAAGGAATCTATGAACTCTATATGAAGAAATCTATGGAATCTATAGGAAGAAATATATGAACTCATTTCTATGGACTCCCCTAATTTTATGAAATCATTTCTATAGACTCTATAGGTTGGTTTCTACGGACTCTACAGGAAAGAAACAGGTTCTCAACACTTAGGAAATTTCAATCGAGAAGTTCAAAGGAAGGTCTTCCAAGATCCAAAAGGATAAGTGCCCTTGTGGAGGGCACTTAGCTACCAAAAAGACCTTCACAAATTTTTTGAAAGGCAATCTTGAAGGACAAGTGCCCTTACAGAGGGCACATGGGAGCCAAAATGGACCCTTGCAACTTTTCTAAAAGGTAACCTTGGAGGTCAAATAGCCCTTTCAGAGGGTAGGTGAGGAGCAGATTGACCATTTCAAAGGCTAAACGAACAAAGTAATTCCTTTAGGAGGATTTTCAGTGGCAAAATGGTTAAGGCAATTCCTTTGAACAAAAAGTCTGAAGGAATTGGCCCAACTAAAGGATGAAGCCTGGCAAAAAAATGGTTAAGGAAGATTTCCTTTAGACAAATTGTTTGAAGGAATTCCTTCAAACATTTTTTATAAAAGAATTAAAGCTGAAGACTACCTGAAGATAGACCAAGGAGCCTGAAGGACCTTGAAGGGCAAGTACCCTTACGAGGGACTCTGGGTCAAAGCTAAAGGGATTTCTCCCCTTTGAGAAGGATCAAACAAGAAACCTGAAAGAATTGCCAAGGAGGATGATGGGTGCACAAACATCAAAGTTGAGTATCACAAACTAGCCATTGGCTTTCAAATGATGATGGGCTTGAAGTCATTAAATTTAGGGAAACCAATTAGTCATTGGCTTTCAAATGATGATGGGCCCGAAGACATCAAATTCATGGCAATGAAATAGCCATTCATCTTTGAAGGTTTAAGCATGAAACTGAATGCATTTAAAGGCCAAAATGCCAAAGGGAAGAACCATTGAGAGAAGGAGATAAAAGAGCTAGCAAATTTGAGAATATAGCCTTAAGAGCTCAGATTCTAGGAAAATACAAAACTAGGAAGACACAAAGAGGGAAATATCTATGTAGTAGTTATTCTAGTAGTTAGAACAGTCTACAAAGTAGATTTTGGAGCTTGCAAACATTGAAGGCATGCCCTATTTGTCTCCCTTGGAGTAAAGACAAAATGGATAGTTGAATAGACATCAAGTGACAAACTAGATGACCCAAACCCAGGAGGAGACATTTGAGAGGACTTAGCATGCCATAGTTAAGGTAGCTGCCCTATTTTTTAGCATAGTCCTTTGACAAAACTAAAGATGCATTCAAAGCATTGAATGCAACATGGGTCACTCCATGGAACAAAGTGCCAAGCCTTTCTTGGTTGCTATATCTTGTAAATCCCTTCTTTTTGGAAAGGGAGATTTTTTTGGTGATAGAAGTGAAACTCTGTCAAAATTGAAAGGTGAATACTGAGACTTTGAGCTCAGATTGTTGATCATATTTATTTGTTTGAATGAGAAAGCAAGTTACTTTTAGATGTTATGCTATCATGGCTTGTGTAATTTAGGATATTATTCTTATGTATGTCTTCTAAATGCTTTCTTATCTAGTTAATGAAATAAGCAAAACTAGTGGAAGTAATCAGGAAGGTGTCATGAAGCCAATTATGGGAAGACTTTATGCTGTCTACAATTGCCTTTAGTGTCTTTGCTTATTTTCTATTACTATGTAAAAGACCTTGGGATGAATTTATGCCCTCATTGTCTTTCATACTTCACTCTTGGGTAGCTAAGGTGGAGACTTTGTGCTACACCTCATTCTACTGGTTATTGCACCCCTGTTACTAGTTACTTGTCACTACCTAAAAGAACTCCTACTATTTGCTAGAAGACTACTTCTGAAAGAAGAGAAGTGCCTTCAGAGTCTTCACTAGGATTTCTCCTTTGTTTGTGATCATCATCTCTAAATGAAGAGAGATGGATGGTGTTACCCTACCCTTGAGTGTTATTTTCTACACACACACACACACACACACACACACACACACACACACACACACACACACACACACACACACACACACACACACACACACACATATAGTATATATCCCCCTCATACTTATAGGGAACCTCCCCTTGATGAGAGGAGAGATTTGTCCCATTTTAATGTGGTAAACCTACACACTTGGCTGACCAATCTCCCTTGCTATGGTTGATCAGACCTATTTTGCTCATTAGTTAACTAGTGACAAAATATTCACCCAATAGTTTTTTGACGACTCTGCTAGGGAAAAATAAGTAGTTTGAAGCCTCAAGCTTCAAGCTGAAGTAGGACTAGTTCTTTTCCATTTTTATCCTACAATCTAGCCACTCAATGTTATACTAGAAGCTAGAGAACCCAAGGTGTTGTTGACCCAGTCTTTGAGTTGGTGAAGCAAGGAAATTTCAATTTGTTTCCTCCACAGCCTCAAGTTCAAAAATCTAGGAGTGTTCCTCCCATCCGTACCAAGTCACCAATACAAGGTAGAGCTTCTTTTTATATTGTCACCAGAGCTTTACCTATACATACTCCACCTAGATTTGTTATCCCTAATTTCCATAATCTAATCATGGCAGTTCAAGGCCCTTGGGGTAACTCTTTTGGCCCACTAAATTTAACTCCACCCCTACATGAGATTCCACATAGTTCAAGGAAGAATTTCCCCAAGTTATTTGGTGATGGGAGAGTTTACCTTGATGAACACATTGCATCCTTCAACATAGCTTGTGGTGTAATAGGCATGGAATTTGAGGATGTGGTAGTCAAGCTATTTATGGAAACATTGCAAGGTGCTACTACAGACTAGTTCTATCACCTACAAGCTCGGTCAGTAACTGACTGGAACACACTCAAAGCCAAGTTTGAAGCAAGGTTCAAGCCTAAAAAAGATGCACATGCCATGCTAGCCTAGCTCACATAGATGAAGAAAGAACCTCATGAACCTATGAGGGATTTCATTTCCAAGTTTGACAAGCTGAGGAATCAGATTCCTACAATTGCTTAGCCTACACTTGAGAACCTAAAATGTTTCTTCATCAATTCACAACTGCTTGAAATGAGTTTTCTACTAAGATGTGCTAGCCACATAGACCTTGTTTTTGCTCAAGAGTTGGCCACTGAGGTGGAAGATGATCTCATCTGGGCAGGGAAGATAAGAAGAGATCCAAATAGAGGCAAATATTCTTCATCTTTTGAGAATTCATCTATAGGCACCACTGATCAAATGGTGTAAAAGATAGAAAATGAACTACTATCCTTGAAAAGACAAGTAGCCCAAGGTATGTCTAATCCTCCTTAATAAGATATGCCAAGGAGGATATTTCAGACCCAGTCACACCAAGGCAATGTTGCCAAGAGTTAAGGGAAACCAAACCATCTCCCTTCCCCATAGGGGAAACTTGCCATTGAAGCAGCACCAACCAACTCATCTGTTAGATATCTAGAAATAGAACATGATTTCTCTTTCCAACCTAAGTTTGATCAAGAAAATGATGCTGATCTATTTGTAGTAGACCAAGAAGAATTAGCTGGTGACTTCCATATTAGTTTCCTAAATTACCAGGATGAACCCATAATTGAAGGTAAAACAACTAAGGGATCATATACTATTTTCACTCAGTATAAGGATTAGTCAGCCCAGCAAGCTAATAAGGACAAAATAGGAGAAGGATCTTAGCTTGCAATTTCAATTTCTAAGTGGCGAACCACTCTACCTTTCCATCTAAAGGATTTAGTGATTGCTAAAAAAGTAAGTACCCTAAATGTTTTTGCACCTTCAACTTCAATTTTGTAGATCAGTCCTCCCCCTCCTAAAAACCAAAAGGATGAACTCCCATCCTCTATTCCTAGTTCATTTTAGACATTTGACATAATTGACCATGTCAAGAAAACCAAAATTTAAATGTCTGAATTTGAATTCCTACAAGCCAACCCTGAGCAGTTGGATAGGTTGGTTGAGTGTGTGAAAAATAAAGCTATCCCTATAGGAAAAGATGTTAAGAAGGTAACTCATGATCCCCTAAGGAACATGTCCATCCCAAAAAATCTTGTCATTACTCCTCCTACTACCCCTAGGAAAATAGAGCCTTTATATGTGTCCCTGTTGATAAATGGTCTCAAGCTGAGTAATTGCATCATTGATTCCAGAGCTTCAGACAATGTCATGCCTACCAAAGTGGTAGAATCTCTTGGTCTCACACTGACCAAGACATTTGGGAGATGTTTCTCCATGGAGAACAAACAAGTGCCACTATTGGGACAAATCAAGGATGCCCAATTTGCATTTGTGGCCTTCTAGAAAAGAGAATCAAAATGACAGTCCTGGTGGCTGATGTCCCAAGCTCATATAAACATTCTTGGATGGAATTTTTGAAAGGATGTTGGAGGAGAATTGAGCATAGACCTGTCTAAGGTGAGGATCTCTGTCAAAGGCATCATGAAGAGGTTGCTCCCTAAAAAGGAGGCAAAATATGTTATCACCCAAACGTCGGTCCCTAAATCTCAAATTATGTTTGAGTCTTCAGGTAGGAGTAATTATTTTTCATCTACTGAAGACATTCATGTTATAGAAGATGAAAGTCTTGAAGGTGGTGATCCAAAAATTGATTCAAACAAGACATCAGAAGAATTGGTAGGGTGTAGTATAGATGAAAAAGGATCTTCCCTCTCTAATGAAGATAAATCTGATAGAAGATCAATTTTTGATGATGTTTGGATCCTAGAATTTGATGGCTGTGATTCCTCTACTAGTGTTGGAGCTAAGACTGTGTTGATATCTCCTCAAGTAGATATTTTTCCTTCTTCATACAAGTTGCAGTTTGGTAACACCAACAACACTGCTGAGTATGAATCTCTGTTAATTGGGTTGAAGGCTGCTCAAAATAGAGGTGTTAAACTCTTTCATGCTAAAAGAGATGTTGAGCTGATGGTTTGTCAGGTGAGGAACTTGTGTCAAACCAAGAACAAAAGATTGCACCATTACCACAATCTGGTATGAGACTGTATTGAAAGTTTTGATGCTTTCAATATATCTGCAGTGCCTAGAGAGCTTCATAGCCATGTAGGCTCATTGGCTATCCCTGTAACCTTCATGGTTTCTCACCCTGATTTTAAAGATAATAGGTACACTGTCAAATTGGTCCTTCAACCAAGTGTGCCTAATAAAGCTAACCAATGGTAGGAGATTGATGCTAATAATCAAATCATGTGCTATACTAAACCAAAAGAGCAACAAGCTATGGTAGTGGACCATACTACTGCATGCCAAAGTCAAGAAAAGGAAATCTTCACCAAGAGAGCAAATATTTATGGTTTTCAGATTGGAGACCATGCCTTGCCATGGAGTAAGAAGAGAGAACCAAAAGGAGTGCACAAAAAATCTGATTCCTGGTGGAGAGTTCCATTCACCCATCACTAATTATGGAGAGAAAATGGTTTCTTACTAGTTTATCAGGATGGAATGCCATTTTTACTATCTCATAGTGGGTGGCATCTAAAGCACTTCAATTCTTGGAGCATTAGATAATATCTTCTATACATATGTATATTTTGTATAGTCTTTAGTTCTATTTTGTGCTTTTCATTTTCATTTTTGGCACCTTTCTTTTTTGGTTGGCATGACTCCATAGCCCAATAACACACTTAAAGGCACTAGAGATTTGGTTTCTACTCCCCTCAGCTATTCCAAAATTTTAACTAAAGGAATTTCCCTAATTAGAGCCAACTGTTGTTTCCAAAGTCTGTCACTCATTTTTGGGACAACACATGAACTATTTTTGGTCTTACAAGCCAAAAATTCTCTTTTCCATTCTCAAAAATTGTTTTGAGCCTTCAATTTCTCTATTTTCCAAAACTTTTTCAGCTAAGGGATCCTACAGATACATTTCTACAGACTCTATAGATACATTTCTACAGACTCCATAGGCAAAATTCTATGGACTCAAATCTATAGACTCTACAAGCTCAAATCTACAGACTCCACAGGCTTAAATTTATGGACTTTGTAGGCTAACTTCTATGAACTCATTTCTACAGACTCTGTAGGAAGGAATCTATGGACTTTATAGGATGATTTCTATGGACTCATTTCTATGGACTCAGTTCTATGGACTTCATAGGTTCATTTTTATAGACTCTACAGGCTCAAATATATAGACTCCACAAGTTCATTTCTCTGGGCTCTATAGGAAGGAATCTATGGGCTCTCCAGGAAGAAATCTATGAAATCTATAGGAAGAAATTTATGGACTCCCCTAGTTCTACAAACTCATTTCTATGGACTCTATAGGTTGGTTTCTACAGACTATGCATGAAATAAATAAGTTCTCAACACTTAGATGATTTCAATCAGGAAGTTCAAAGGAAGGTCTTCCAAGAGCCCGAAGGACAAGTGCCCTTGAAAAGGGCACTTAGTTGCCAAAAAAACCTTTGAAAATTGTCTAAAAGATAATCTTGAAGGACAAGTGCCCTTATGGAGGGCACTTGGGAGCCAAAATGGACCCTTGCAACTTTTCTGAAAGGCAACCTTAGAGGTCAGATAGCCCTTTCAAAGGGTAGGCAAGGAGTAGATGGATTATTTCAAAGGCTGAACGAATAAAGGAATTCCTTTAGGAGGATTTTTAGTGGCAAGATGGTTAAGGTAATTCCTTTAGACAAAAAGTCCAAAGGAATTCCTTTGGACTTTTGTCTAAAGGAATTAGCCTGACTAAAGGATGAAGCCCAATGAATAAACGGTTAAGGTGAAGGAAGATTTCCTTCAAACAAATTGTTTAAAGGAATTAAAGCCAAAGACCACTCGAAGATAGACCAAGGAGCCCAAAGGACCCTGAAGGGTAGGTACCCTTGCTGGGGACTCTCAGCCAAAGCTGAAGGGATTTCTCCCCTTCGAGAAGGATCAGACAAGAAACCTAAAAGAATTACCAAGGAGGATGATGTGTGTGTGAATGTCAAAGTTGAGTATCACAAACTAGCTATTGGATTTCAAATGATGCCAGGCCTGAAGACATCAAATTCATGGCAATGAAATAGCCGTTGATCTTTGAAGGCTTGAGCGTGAACTTGAATGCATTCAAGGGCCAAAATGCCAAAGGGAAGAACCATTGAGAGAAGGAACTAAAAGAGCCAACAAAGTTGAGAATATAGCCCTAAGAGCTTAGATTCTAGGAAAAGACAAAACTAGGAAGAGACAAAAAGGGAAATATTTATGCAGTAGTTATTCCAGTAGCTAGAACAATCCACAAAGTAAATTTTTGAGCTTACAAACATTGAAGGTGTGCCCTATTTGTCTCCCTTAGAGTAAAGGTGAAATGGATAGCTGTGCAGACATCAAGTGATAAACCAGATGACCCAAACCCAGGAGGAGACATTTGAGATGACTTAGCATGCCATAGTTAAGGCAACCACCCTATTTTTTAGCATGGTCCTTTGACAAAACTGAAGACACATTCAAAGCATTGAATGCAACATGGGTCACTCCATGGAACAAAGTGCCAAGCCTTTCTTGGCTAATATATCTTGTAAATCCCTTCTTTTTGAAAAGGGAGATCTTTTTGGTGATAAAAGTGAAACTCTGCCAAAATTGAAAGTTGAATACTAAGACTTTGAGCTCAAATTGTTGATCATATTTCCTTATTTGAATGAGAAAACAAGTTACTTTCAGACTTTGTGCTGTCATGGCTTGTGTAATTTAGGAGATTGTTCTTATGTTTGTCTTCTAAATGTGTTCTTATCTAGTTAATGAAATAAGAAAAACTAGTGGAAGTAATCAGGAAGGTGTCATGAAGCCAATTGTGGGAAGACTTTGTGTTGTCTACAATTGCCTTTAGTGTGTTTACTTTTTTTCTATTTCTATGTAAAAGGCCTTGGGATGATTTTGTGCCCTCATTGTCTTTTGTACTTCACTCTTGGGTAGCTGAGGTGGAGACTTTATGCTACACCTCATTCTGCTAGTTATTGCACCCATGTTACCAGTTATTTGTCATTACCTGAAAGAATTGCTATTTGTTGCAAGACCACACTTGAAAGAAGAGAAGTGCCTTCAGAGTCTTCACCAGGATTTCTCCTTTGTTTATGATCATAATCTCTAAAATAAGAGAGATGAATGGTGTTACCCTACCCCTGAGTGTTAATTTCTACATATATATATGGTATATATCCTCCTCATACTTATAGGGAACCTCCCCTTGATGAGAGGAGAGATTTTTTCCCTTTTGATGTGATAAACCTGCACACTTGGCTGACCAATCTCCCTTGCTATGGTTGATCAGACCTATTTTTCTCATCAGTTAGCTGGTGACAAAATATTCACCCAAAAAACATGATATCATAGTATAACATCTACATCTTAACTTGTCATCTATCACTAACAACTAAATGTTAGTTAGAACTTCTAAAGAATGTTATATAATATCCAAGACAACAATATGTAATGTATCACATAGATGGGTCATAACAACATTTTTTTCAACTTGAATTAGTGTATTTCATATTTTTGATTATTTTAATCCATTTATATACATTTTACATGCTTCTCAACTTGATTTAGTGTGTTTTTAAATTCCATTATTGTCCTTTATCTATGTTTTACCTATTTGTCAACCTGATTTAGTATGTTTTAAAGTTTTTTCCATTATTATGTTTTACATGATTCTCAACTTGATTTATTATGTTTTACATTTTATTACATTTTTTATCATTTAATTATATTTTACATGCTTTTCAAATTTGATTTAGTGTGTTTTACAACCTTTATTAATTTTTTTTTTACATACTTCCTATTAGCCAAAAATTGGCTACCATGAATGAGTATCATTCAAAACTTTGATGTACTTAATCTTAACTTTGTTGATATCCATTAGGAAAGTTATGTATTGGTAAGTAATGATCTAAGGTGATAGGTAGTGTGTCTTCCTTGGCATATTACAAGGTCATATAGGATGGTTTAGTGAGTAGAAGGGTGAAGTCACTTTGTCTTGTCATCAAATAGTCATTCTTTATAGTCCATTCAAGTATTGAGTATTGTTTAAGATACGTTTGATAAATTTAAGGTTAGATGTAAATTAAACTAAATGAGGAATCATGATCAAGGAGATAAGGTGTTGACTCTTCCAAGAATAACCGTGATCTAAATCTAACCAAATTCACCAAGGAGTAGAACTAGTAAGTTAATCACATTGTATTTCCTAAAATTTTGGAGAGATTAAGGTATTTTTGATAAGATTAAGGTATTTCATCTACTTTAGTCTGATTATATATTCCAATTTTGAGCTGATACTTTTTAAGAAAGAGTAAATGTGAAAGTTATACCATGGAATAGGGGTATTTTAAAGTCATCTAACACCTTTTTAATGTTATCATATTGTACTTTTCCATACATATCCTCCAAATATCTTAAGTAAATGTTTTCAAACATTAAAATATATTTATAACTACTCATTAATCATTTATTAAGTTCTAAATGAGATATTTTGAAAGAGTTGTAGGAAAAAAAAATGGTAAACATTTTTACACACTAATCCACCTTTATAAAAGTTAGGGGAAGTTAGATAGTCACTTGGTTTATCATATCTAACAATTTTAAAGGGAAGAATAGGTAGAATATTAAAAAAGAATGATTTTCGAGGTATTTTACAAAGGTTTTCCATTGATGGGAAATATACAAATTCATCCAAGGTACCCCTAGTCTTCTCACATGGAAATCCATGTAAAAATTAGAGATATAGAATCAAATAATGCAAAAAACTTCTTTTGTCCATTGAGCTTCTTAGTAGCCTCAAAAGGTTAAATGATTTGCAGATGGTACTCTAAGGAGAGATAAATATGGATACCAATATATTGTAAATATTAAGGTAGCCTAATGATATTTCACTTTGTAGCATTGGTTGTCTATTTAGGATTGTTAACTTTAAGAACAATCATTAAGAAGTTAAGGGTGCATAAAGGTGATTCATAACCCCACTAGGGTTGGTTTTCTCAAAATGTAGAGTTCTAAATCTTAATTAATGCAGGAAAATTATTTTTTAAGGTTTATTTAACACTATTTTACCCTTTTAATATCATATCCACTTAATATTTCTCATGTTCATGTCTGGAGTAGTATCAAATAGCCTTGACTTGTTAGTTTGAACATGGCAATCACATTTGAAAAAACTTTGAAGTGAATTGGTTAGTATAATGAATCACATGAGGTTAATTTTAGATTATTAAACTTATTTGAAACCCATAAAACATTTTTAAATCATCATTGGATGAATGAACTTCAATAAAGCTAGAGAACTATGCATGCACAACTGAGTTGTTTGAACTAACAAACATAGATGAGAGAAACCTTATCAAGCAAGGGTGTGTTTTCATTGTCTAAGGTCCTTTAAGGAAAGTAATATATTCATATATATTTTAATATCTTTATAAATGAGGTTTTATGTGATATTCCCTAGAGTATAGGGGTCTTTATTCCATCTAAGTTCAAAAGGAGATTGTGAGCCTACATGTCTGTAGATGTGTAGGTCAATGTTAGCACAAAATGGTTTCAATGGAGAGTGTATATCAATTCATAATGGAATG
>JARHVA010003868.1:0-5000 GCA_037957365.1 Torreya grandis | reverse complement strand
TGTCTCTCTCTCTCTCTCTCTCTCTCTCTCTCTCTCTCTCTCTCTCTCTCTCTCTCTCTCTCTCTCTCTCTCTCTCTCTCTCTCTCTCTGTGTGTGTGTGTGTGTGTGTGTGTGGGTGTGTGTGTATGTGTGTGTGAAAATGCAATGGATAGGTCAAAAAGCCTTTAGGCCAAAAGTCCTACAGATCGTTTATAGGCTTGTGTGTGAAGATTGAATTAAAATTGCATATTTTGGGGTATTTTGAGGAATGATTAGTCTCAATGGGTGGGTGATATGTTTCAATATTATTCCATTACTTTTGGAACCACTAAGAAATAAATATAACATTTGCAAAGGCCTTCTAGGGTCACTTTACTGTGAATAGCTACAAACCCTTATTTAAGGATTAAGACAAGTTTTAATGGATTGAAGGGTAAATTAATTAATATAACCATTGAAAAATATCATATGATGTTTCATAGATCATAATAAAATAGTTTTTAAAATTTAAACCAAACACTTTTATGCATTTTCTTGTTAAATAGCTCTCCTAAATTACACAATCAGGTCTGCAATGGCTAGAAAGGGTGATTTCTAGTATGTATGAAATTGAAGGAGGAAGTGAATTAGATACTAAGCATATTTTTGAAGGATGTGGGTTTTTAAATTAATTTTATTTTATTTAGTTCATTCATCAAAGTAAAAAACTTTATGAACTATCCTTAAGAAGATAGGTGACCTTAAAAACCTTGTTAAACCATGAATATGACCTGATGGAAGAGATAGGCTCTCCAATCACTCAAGATGGATTAAAATGATTACTATAAATTTTTTATGACATATATTACTATTATATCATTTTATCGAGTAGATTTTTGGCATTTCAAATATACATTTATATAGAAAATGGCCTAAAAATGACCTTTTTGAGCTTTTTTACAAGGTTCTGAGTTGGACAAACTCTCCTAATAAGTTGTGGATAGTCTTTGAGATAAGGTAGAGATGTTATAATAATATTTAGTTAATTTAATAAGATTTTATGGTCATAAAATATAATAAAACTGATCAACTACGCCTTAATGAATAATCATGAATAAAATAGATTCAAGAAGCTAGGGGTATGGGTTGGTTACAAGGTTTCAAAGATAAAAGAGGTACCAAAAAACCTTGAGGAATATCTAAACATCACCTAAGTATAAATTAGAGTAATCAAGAAAGAAAAAAGATAAATCTCAACCCTCATGGATACTTGTAACCTCCATCATAAGGAACCTTTCTCTATCCTATTGAATAGCTACAGTAAAAACTAGTTACAAAATGGCTTTGAATGAATTATCAAAGCTTCATGACCTAAAATAACATATTAATTGAAGAAATAAGATTTTATATAAGCCTTTCATGACACAAAACTTGGCATTCCTTTTTAGGTGATTCCTTGATAACAAAGAGAGAGGAATTCATGAAGTTTAATACCATTTCATAAGGAAGAAGTATTTCAAGAGATAAAGGTTAGCATAGATGGTATTTAAGGTTGCCGAGTGTCAATTAAAGATCTTGTAACTATCCCAAGAAGTAGATAGGTAACTCCATGAGGAGTTATCATCAATAAGTAATTATAACTACTAATATGGCCTCCTAGTTCACCCTTATGAAGAGTTACACTAACACATGTCTTAGAAGGCTAAGAGGAAAGATGACATCCCATTATTTGCATGATTGGTGTCACTTTTTATCTATTTTTTAATTTATTAAATCATGATATGCAACTCATGAGTTATATTCTTTTCCTATCCTTATATCTTCTTCTAATTCATCTATAAATGAGGACTTATGAGGCATTGAATGTATCCTCAAATTGGTTATGGTGAAGCCCTACCACTTTTATGACTTGACCTTACATTTAAAATTAGTTCAAGATGAGTTATATTAATTTCATCTTGCATACCATGATTTTGAGTGCATTATTGATGAATGTTTTGTGATAGTGATATTACTTCCTTGCATTTATCCTTCTCTTTCATGCCTCTATGTAAGTTAGTCTCTTTATACATGTCATATGATTAGCAATACATGGTTTTATGAGTTTATGTGTTAAAGTATCATTAGTGTCTAATCTTAGGCCTCTTGGCTAGTCATCTTAGATCTTGTAATATCCATAGCCTTCTTATAGAATAACCAGTGTTGTAGGAGCTATTTTGAAGCTATAAAATTAGAATGTAACTTATCATTTCATAGTACAAACAATAGTTAAATTAGAGGACCCTCTATTTGGTGCATCACCTTCATGTTTGCTTATTAGTTTTAAATATTTTCTATCCTCTTTCCTTGCAAGTGTGATAATTTTGTTATATTTCTGGGTGAATCATCAAGGGAGATAGCCTAACGTAGAGTTTTAATCCACTTATTAAGTAACCCATAACCTAAGATTGTTCCCATGCTATCATCTAATTAGGAAGGCTTTAAAAACCTTCCTAGGATGAAAGTTACATAGATAACATTTTTGGCATGCTTGGTGGAACTAAATTCAAATAAAGTTATCCAATATTAATTCTTGTCTTCACAAATTTACAACTATAATATCCCCTTTCATGCATCATCTATCAGCTCTAGAAATTTATTAACTCTTGGTTATAGAATAGAAAGCTAACTTTCATGCCAAAGATGAAAACAAGGTAAAGGTCTAAATGCAATGCTTTTGAGTTTTTTCAATTACCTTTATTTCCTTTCAAGAGAAAGATATGTATCCATACTCTTCCTTATACCAAGACAAATAGAAGAAATCTTCATTTCCAATATACTCCAAGATTTCCTAAAGATATAAATATGGCTAGAAATCTACATTTTGTTCCCTTCAATGATGGATCTCCTCTAAACATTTCACAATATTATGACATCCCTATGGAAGCCATCAAGAGTGTTTCACTCTTTAGTGGAGAGAACATTATCACACCCATTGAGCACATAAAAGATATGTCTATTTTTTAAAATCCATAATGTCACCCAAGAGAATGTATCCATTAGGTTGTTGGCAATCTCATTCAAGGGAAATGATTTGGATTGGTATAGGAATTTGGCTCCTAATTTAACTAACTCATGGGTTGAATTGGGATAGAAGTTGAGTAAGAGGTTTTAAGATAGTAGTGATCATTTGTCACTAGATAAATAATTAATTACTATTAAAAGGAATACATAAAAATTCATGTAAGACTTCAATTATAGGTTTTAAAAGCCATGGGATATGATCCCAATTCTTGTGAGACTCAAATTATGCATTCCTTTACTATCTCAAGGCATTGAATAGTGACATAGATATTATGATACAATCCATGAGAGAATATACCTTAATTAAACCTTATGACTTTGCCATAAAAGCTAAAAATAAACTCATACAAGCTAGAAATATATCCCCAATGTTGGAAATATTGTCATTGATGTCAAAGGTCTAGCATTATTGGTGATAAAGGCCCCATTAAATTTAATCCTGTTTTTAATATTCATATCTTGGTTAATGTGTGTTAATATTTATTTAATATTAATAAATATATTTTTGGTTGCATATAAGTCAAAAGAGGGACCATGGATAAGTCAAAGAGTCATGGGGTAAAAGACAAAAGAGGAATGGGATGCATTGTCTCATGAAGAGTCATCTTGATGAATTCCAAGAGTCACCATGTGAAGACAAAAGAGGTATGGTGTATTTTTCCATGGAGGGACACTTTGAGGAATACAAAAAGTCACCAAGATAAAGACAAAAGAGGAAAGGATGCTTTTGCTTATGAAGGGTCACCATATGACTTTTAAAATGCAAGGATACAAAGGGTCACACAAGTTTGGTGCCATTTTACATGAGGATTGAAGGGCCAAAAAGGGTGAATGTAAAAGGTCATTTAGAAAGCTATAAATAAAGGTTTGAGAAGCCATTTGGAATTTGAAAGAGAGTGCATGGTTTTTTATTTGTTTTCAAAGAGAGAAAAGTATGAGATATTGTAGAGTTATATCATTTATTGAGTAAAAAGCATTGAGAGATAGTTGTGTTTTATACACAACAGGTATTGGTGCTCCTATGTGTTGGTGCTTGCCAAAGGGGTTGGTTATCTTGTAAGTTGGTGCTTGCCAACTTGTATTTTTATTTGGTAATCATTCATATACTTGAGATTATTCTCCATGGTTTTTCCCACTTTGGGTTTCCACGTAAAAATATGGTGACTTTCTCTCTCTTGTGTGGTGCAAGTTATTGTTTTAGTTTTATTGCATATCTTGAATGTGTGATTAAGTGGTTAAAGAAAAAAATAGATTAAGTAAAAGGATATATAATATATTGCTTCACCCCCACTCTCAGTGTATTTTGTGCTTAACAATTGGTATCAGAGTAGGTTCCTTTTGAAAAAGTTTTACAGCTTGAAGGTAGATCAAGAAAGCACGATGGCTAGATCACATGAAAGATTTTCTACAAATAAGGCACCTTTTTTTGACGGATGAATTATGTTTTTTAGAGAATAAGGATGAAGAATTATTTTATGGCCCTTGGATTTGACATATGGCAAGAAGTGATGGAGGAATATGAAGAGCCACAGACACTTGTAACTCCTCTGGTAGAAAAGAAGGCAAGTGAAAATAGTGCTAAGGATTTAAATGTTATTTTATGTGGTTTATGTGAATCAAAATTTGTTAAAGTTATGCAATATAAATCTACTCATGAAACTTGGGTAAAACTTGAGAATATTTACAAAGGTGGTGGAAAGGTTTAGCAAGCTAAGCTTTAGACTTTCAGAAGATAGTTTGAGAGTTTGAAGATGGAAGAAGAAGAAAATATAGCAAGTTATCTTTTATTGGTTGATCAAATAGTTAAGTAGATTCAAGGTCTTGGAGAAAATTTAGAAGAATCAACTATGGTTCAAAATTTTATGAGATCTTTACCATTGAGATATGATGTAAAAGCTTTAGAAATTGAAGAGATGAAAAAATTAGCCAAGCTAAAGATGGATGAGCTTCATGGTATTCTTATGTCATATGAGATGTGG